>JBBPBX010043266.1:12650-27996 GCA_038048925.1 Garcialebias charrua | reverse complement strand
TTGGAAGTCTAATAACAAGTGTACTACTAGTATACTTTAAGTATACTAAAATAAACTTGATTTTTCTCAATCTAGCACAACTAAGTATTAAATTTAAATACTAATAGTATACTACAAGTACACATTGAGAAGTTTACTTTTTATACTTATACTTGTACTCGAGTATACTAAATAAATTAAACTTAAGTATACTTCTTTTTGCTAAGGGTGGCATCTGTACTCATCCCTTTAGTTGGCAGCTCAGAACACCACATACAGAACACCATGGACTTTGTGGAGAAGGTGAAGGGTGTCATCATGGAGACTGATGAAACAATGGTCTCTTTTGATGTCACATCACTCTTTACGTGCATTCCTGTTGATGAAGCAGTAGAGGTGGTCTGTTTAAGGTTAAAATCAGACACCACTCTGAACAGCAGGACCACACTTTCCACAGAGCAACTGTGTCAACTCTTGAAACTGTGCCTGCAGTCAACCTACTTCACATATGGGGAGCAATATTATAGGCAGAAACATGGGTGTGCTATGGGGTCGCCAGTTTCTCCTATTGTTGCCAACCTGTACATGGAGGAGGTAGAAAAGAAAGCCTTGACTTCCTTTTCAGGGAGACCACCAAGTCATTGGTTCAGGTATGTTGATGACACCTGGGTTAAAATTAAATCTCAGGAAGTCCAACATTTCACTGATCACATCAACTCTGTGGATAAATATATCAAGTTCACACGAGAAGATGTAAAAAATGGCAGGTTGGCTTTCTTGGACTGTGAGGTCTCAGTTTCTGATAGAGGAAATTTGCAAACTGATGTGTACCGCAAACCCACCCACACAGACCAGTATTTACAGTTCGACTCCCATCACCCTCTGGAGCACAAGTTAGGAGTCATCAGGACTCTGTATCACAGAGCAGACAGCGTCCCCACTAACTTAGGAGCCAGACAGAAGGAGAAATCACACACAAAACAGGCTCTAGGGAAATGTGGATATCCTAACTGGGCCTTCCTGAAAGCAGAGAAGAAACCCAAACAGGACTCCAGCAGCCATCAGGTGAAAAGAAGGAACCCAGACCAGTGGTCATTCCGTATGTTGCGGGAGTTTCAGAGACATTGAGACGTTTATTCTCTAAACACAACGTCCCAGTGGCTTTTAAACCCCAAAATACATTACGGCAAAGACTGGTTCATCCCAAAGATCCAGTCCCCCGGCACAAACAGAGTAATATTGTGTATGCTGTTCAGTGTCAGGAGGGCTGTGATCAGTCTTATATCGGGGAAACTAAACAGCCACTGGCCAAAAGGATGGCCCAGCACAGAAGATCAACATCATCAGGTCAGGACTCTGCAGTCTACACTCATCTCCACGCCAGCGGTCACTCTTTCAAGGATGAAGATGTTCACATCCTTGATAGAGAGGAACGATGGTTTGAGAGAGGAGTAAAGGAGGCCATCTTTGTGAAAAGAAACCGTCCATCATTAAACAGGGGTGGAGGCCTCCGGGTTCAACTGTCTCCCTCTTACAATGCTGTTATTGCTAGTATCACTCAGCCCTCTGTGAATAGCAAACAACCATCAGGGTGCTAATGATCCATTGTTAGGCTGATGGCCCTCCTTGATCATGTGAGCAGCTGGTTTCAGGCTGTCATCAGCCAACTGGTTGATCCACTGTGGGAGGGTGCTATTTATAAGACTGAGCTGAACACAGCAACTCAGACTGAGGAAGTCTTTCGGACGAAAGACGAAACGTTTCTACATTTTTTTTGCTTTGTTTTGTTTTGTTTTTTGAATGTCCAGAGGACCAGACTTGGCTTTTTTGGATTTTTCTACCTGGATTATTGAGCATGCATCAGAGTATTCCTTGAAATACATTTGTTTTTTGCTGAATCTTTGCTCTGATGCTCATGTTTTCTGCTCAAGCTGCACTCTGTTTGTGCTAAAGACAAAAGACTCGCTTTCCAGAGCGCTTTCAGCTGAGGGAGGGTGATTATCGTAATACCAGCAAAAACAGCCTAAAAGCGCACTTTTTTTTCTTTCAAACACCGTTTGAATTTTTCTGATAGCACAAACGGTTGCAGAGTTACGGTAATCTAAAAATAGCTTGGGAAAATGTGTGGAAAAAGTGTCGGCAGAGACACCGGTGGTTTAAAAGTGTTAAGTTACTGATTACTTGATTTGGAAAGTAACTAAGTTAGATTACTAAGTTACTTTATTAGTTACTTTCAGCTGCTGCTGCCAAGAGCCCTCAGTCACAATACATAAAAAACGTAAATGTATTAAATGAAGGTTGAATGAATAAAGGATAACTTGCTTTATATAAAAATAGTGTCTTTCTTGACTTCACTAAACAAATAATATTTTTTACCAAAAATTATTTCTGTAAATACTTTTAAAAATAAATAATATAATAAAGGCAGTCTTTCAACGTCAAGATCAGATTTTTTTATTTTTATTTTAGGAAATTGTGTACACATGGTCTCTGTTACATCCAAACAAACATATGCTCTTGAATGCATCGTGAAATGCCAGCATACTGTGCGTTCTCCTGACACAAATCAAAGTCAAAGTCAAAGTCAACTTTATTGTCAGATCTGCAATATGTACTGTACAGGACATACACAGGACCGAAATTGCGTTTCTCTCAGTCCCTCGGTGCAACAGTAAACATCTAAACATTGAAACACTGAAACATATAATAATAGACATAAGCATAAAATAGTAAAACTAACACTGTCCTGAGTTTTTGCATAGTGGTATAAGAGTATGAAAATTTACACCAACTCTAAAACTAAAACTAAAACATTAAACATTTAATGAACATAATACTGTCCTGAGTTTTTGCATACTAGTATAAAAAAAGAGTATAAAAAGTATAACTAAAATAAACTAAAGGTTTCTAGCATTGACATTTGCAAAGTGGCAAAGCAGCGTATGAGTTAATGTACACAGTATATGTATGAGGTAGTAGTTGATGTTGTTATAGAGGCAAAAAGTGGCATATGCAGTAAGGCACATTGGGCATCCCTAAATAAGACCGTTCAGAGCACACTGTATATGTATCAGCAGTGGTGTAGATATTAGAGTAGTGTAAATGTAAACAGTAGTAATTAAATGTAAGCAGTAGTAATAAAAGTAAACAGTATTAATAAATGTAAACAGACCTGTCTCTCTAATTACTGTTGCTGTAGTAGCCCAGTCACTTGGAAGCTCTTTCTTACCACCCACAGCCTTAAAGAGCTCCTCTATTAATTTCTCACAACATTCTTCCTTCTTTAGCTTCCACCATTTGCTCTTCTTCTCTGATTTTAATATTTTTCTCTTCTTCACAACAACAGTCATTCTACACACAACCATCCGATGCTGTCTGGCCACGCTCTCCCCTGCCACAACCTTACAGTCTCCAATCTCCCTCAGGTTTCCTCTTCTACACAGAATGTAGTCGACCTGTGTACTCCTTCCTCCACTCTTATAGGTCACTCTATGTTCCTCCCTCTTTTGGAAATAAGTATTGACTATAGCCATTTCCATTCTCTTGGCAAAATCCACTACCATCTGTCCTTCCTGGTTTCTTTCCTTGACACCAAACCTACCCATCACTTCCTCATCCCCTCCGTTTCCTTCTCCAACACTTGGTCTCTTGGACACATAAAACATCTACCTTCCTTCTCTGCATCATGCCAGCCAGCTCTCTACCTTTGCCTGTCATTTTCCCCACATTTAGAGTTGCAACCCTCAGTCCTACATTCTTCACTTTCCTCTTCTCCCTCTGTCTCCTGACACGTTTCCCTCCTCGTGATCTTCGACTAACAGTAGCATAATTTCCGCAGGCATCCTGTTTGACTGGTGGCGGCCGTTAACACAATCACTGTAAATTAGTCAATTCCTACATTAATTTAGCTTAATTTTGTGGTGGTTATAGCTGAGTCATTCACAAGACATAGTCCGAGTGCTGAACGTTGCATGAAAGACCGGTGTGTGATGTCATGGTGACGTTAATGGGCTACTAGATGCAGCTTTAACTTTTTTGTTTTTGGTTCTCTTCATAGTTGTATAGTTTTTACTTCTTGGTTTTGTAGAACATTGGTGGATGTTAAACGTTGGGCAGCAGCTTAATTTGGAAGAAACTAATTGTTTATCCTCTGTGTCGTTTTCAGATTGGCAAAGAAAACCCAGAGTTTTTACTCGCCCATGCTTACACCAGATACCTCGGCGACCTGTCTGGAGGCCAGGTCCTTGGTCGAATCGCCCAGAAGTCCATGGGACTGAAAAGCAGTGAGGGTCTGAACTTCTTCACCTTCCCTGGAGTTTCTAGTCCCAATCTTTTCAAACAGCTCTACCGCAGTCGGATGAACAGCGTGGAACTGACAGAGGAGGAGATGAACGGCGTGCTGGAGGAGGCTGTCAGGGCCTTCGAGTTGAACATCCAGGTGAGGTGATGGTGGTGGTGGGGGGGGTCGTGGACCCCTTTAAAAGGCAGCCAAAGTCACCTTGCTCCGATGGACATGCAGCTGATGAGCCTTCTGTTTTCTAGGTGTTTGAGGACTTACAGAAGATGCTGAGCGTTCCTGTAAATATGCAGCAGGATCCTTCACTAAACTCCAAATCACTTCAAGATGGAGCACTCCAAATCCCAGGAAGCATTTCTCCTCTGCTCAGGGTGGCTCTGGGAGTCTTTGTTGCCGTGGTTACCGTCACCATGGGAATCTACGCACTGTAGAAACTAACTGAATGCACTTTAATGTACTTTTGATTCTATCACTTCAAAAGCTGATGAATATACAACATTCTTATGTAATTTTTGTGCAACTTAAACCTTAGCATGTTTACATCGTTTGATGACTTAAAATTATAGTTTCCTGATCACACTGATAAGCAGAGGGTAAACAATGTGCAATATTTGAAGCAATGTAAATATGTTGTCTTAAATAAAATATTTTATTAAAAAAAAACTTTTTCCGAAATGAAATTTGTGTTTTTGGTTAGCTTTACCCACAAATTAGGATCCTGGCTTGTAAAAAAAAAAGCCTCAAAGTATCACGCAGAAACAAACATTTGGTATTAACTTTTATTGTGGTTTCAGGACTTTCCTAAACTTTTTGCAGTTTTTGTCAAACAAGATAAATTAAAAGACATCCTGACAGATACCAGACGCCAGATCTACTCAGGTCTAGCTCATAGCAACACATTTGCACTGGTATCTGTCTCCCCCTGGAGGAAAAGTAAAAGAAGTAACAAAATGATTGTACTTCACAGGAACACCATTCCTTTTAAAACGGCACAGCACAGTAAATCAGAAATGTCTTTGTCTGTACAACTCTTTTCTAATGGCTGAAACGGTGCTTTACATTCAAACACGTTCCTTTCCCCTGGTTTAGTTTCTTTTTCTTTTTTCATTTGTTTGATATAAATTCAAGTGTCAGAGAATTGTGTGCTACCTTAACTTTAGAGACGCTTTATTTATTGACAGTCTGGCCAACTTAGTGTCCATCTAAGAAAGATGATTCCTGATGCCCTAATGTTTGCGTCTCTAACAACAATCTCCTGAAACGCACAACTATAAGCACAAACGTTGATTTTATCTGCAAGCTACAGAGAGACGAGGAGTATCTCAAGGTGCATAAGAGGGATTGCACAGCATATTGTGTGGTCGTAATCACTACCGACAAACTGAAAATGACACTAAAGTACTACATTTTGTAAAACATAAGGAGAACAAACCCAAGGCGAAGTAATCTAGATAGTAAAGAGTCCAAAACCAAAATGTTGTCAAATAAAACAAATTCAATTGTCAAAATGTTATCAAAGTCTTTTCTCAAGGGTAACCTTTCAGCTAATTGTTAAGGAAATCACCTGATTATTTATGTTTTTCTTGTTGGTATTTTGAGGGTTGTATTTGAATAGACTCCTTTACAGAACCAAACATTTTCACTGGTAAGTAAGTAAGTAAGTAAGTAAGTAAGTAAACTTTATTTATATAGCACCTTTCACAGACAATGACATCACAAAGTGCTTCACAAGCAAAAATAAAAAGAATAAAAAGAAAAAATACATAAAATTTAATTAAAAGCCAGTCTGAATAAATACGTTTTAAGATCTTTTTTAAAAGAGTCGATAGAGTCTGAGCTGCGCAGTGACAGAGGGAGAGCGTTCCAAAGCCTCGGGGCCACCACTTGGAATGCTCTGTCTCCACGTGTTTTAAAATACGTTCTTGGTACCATCAGTAGCATTTGATTTGAAGATCTCAAAGTCCTGGTGGGACGGAGAGGCTTCAAAAGGTCCGATAAATATTTGGGAGCCTGACCATGCAATGCCCTGAAAGTTAAAACCAAAATTTTAAAATGACTCCTGAAATGCACGGGGAGCCAATGCAGGGAGGCCAGAACAGGAGTGATATGGGCTCTTCTATTGGTTCTAGTTAGCAGCCTTGCTGCAGCATTTTGCACAGACTGAAGGCGAGCCAAAGAAGATTTGTTCAGACCCATTAAAAGACTGTTACAGTAATCTAACCGAGACGAAATAAAAGCATGAACAATCATCTCCAGTTCCTTCTGTGATACAATACTTCGTAATTTTGAAATGTTTCTTAGATGATAAAAACAATTTCTAACTAACACTTTACAATGACTGTCCAAAGATAAAGAACTATCAAAGACGACACCCAAATTTCTGATGTTCTTATTTACTGAAAGATTTAAAAACGTAAGATGCTGTTGGATAATTTGGATTTTATCATCCGGGGCAATGATAAGAGTCTCTGTTTTATTTGCATTTAACTGTAGATAATTGTCGTTCAGCCATGATTTGATATCCAACAGACAGTTTCTGAGTTCAGTCAATTTATGGAACTCAGAAATTCGAAAAGAACAGTACAGCTGGATGTCGTCAGCATACAAGTGATAAGATACATTACTGTAACGTTTCAAAATAAAACCTAAAGGGCGTAGATACAATAAAAAGAGGATCGGGCCCAAAACTGAACCTTGGGGTACCCCACAAGACAGCCGCGCAACATCAGAGTGAACATTGTTCATAAAAACAGTAAAAGACCTTTCGGATAAATAAGAAATAAACCAATTTAAAACAGTGCCAGAAATGCCAAAAAACTCTCTCATTCTGTTGATCAAAACAGTGTGATCCACTGTATCAAAGGCTGAAGACAAGTCCAATAAAACCAACACAGTGTAGTTTCCAGAATCAGCTGCCATCAACACATCATTAGAAACTTTTAATAATGCAGTTTCTGTGGAGTGAAGTTTGCGAAAACCAGACTGAAAAGAATCCATAAAGTCATCAGTCTCCAAAAAGCAGTTTAGCTGTTGTGCTACAACCTTCTCAAGGATTTTTGACAGAAGGGGAAGTTTGGAGATAGGTCTGTAGTTTTCAGGCAACGATGAATCCAAGTTAGGTTTTTTGAGTAAAGGACAGACGACAGCAGATTTAAAGTGGTGTGGGACAATGCCAGAATGAAGAGAGGAATTTATCATTTGTACGACACTGGGGCCAATACAGCTAAAAATGTCTTTAAAAAGAGACGTAGGGAGGACATCATGGGGGCTCGATGACAGTGTCATATGACCCAAAAGATCTGAGATGTCCTTAGTTGAAACAGGGGTAAAAGAAGACCATTTGTCAGGGGTCAGTGATAAAGGAACCAGAGGAAGGGCAGGTGAGGGACAAATATTTGCCCTGATGCTGGTAATTTTATCAATGAAATAATTTAAAAAACGATTGCAATCTGCATATGTGAGATCACGTTGAGACGAAGATGCTGGAGAGACAATGTTCTTAATCGTATCAAATAAAAATTTTGGATTTCGTCCTTTGGTTTTGATGAGATTTGCAAAGTAACGAGCTCTGGCAGTTTTAAGCATCTCGTTCAAAGAGCAGATCAATTCCTTAAGATGTAGTCTGTGAACCACCAGCCCAGTACGTTTCCACAGACGTTCAATTTTCCGGCATGCTCTCCTCAAACTAAGAATTTCATTATTAGTCCAAGGACAGTTTGTACGCTGGACAGTGCTGCGCTTAAAAGGTGCTATAGTGTCTAATATTTCCTTACAATGAGTGTTAAAACAAGAAACAACTGAATCCACATTCATGATGTCACAATCTAAAGAGGCAGAATCAAACAGGGAATTAAAAGCTTCATGAGTGTGCTCAGTGATGATCCGCTTCTGGATCAAAAGGCCAGAAGGAGCAGGATCAGGACTGAACGACACATTGAAATAAATACATTTGTGATCACTTAAAAATGAATCCTCCACTCGAACATCCTCCACATCCAGGCCTAAAGAAAAAACAAGGTCCAGGGTGTGGCCTCTAAAATGAGTGGAGTTACCCACATGCTGAGTAAAGTGAAATGAGTCAGTGATGGATATAAAGTCTGCTGCTGCCTTACATGTGACATCATCAATGTGCAAATTAAAATCACCCAAAATCAAAACATTCTCCAGCTTAATAATGGAGGACAGAAAATCAGTGAATTCTGATAAAAATACACTAGCTGTGCCTGGAGGTCTATAAATTAAAATGCAATAAAACAACTTAAAAGAGCCTACTTTAATTATTTGTAGCTCAAATGAGGAGAACGAGGCTGGATTTACAAGTCTGCAGGAAAAACAGTCCTTGAACACGGCCGCAAGACCACCACCTCTACGCGCCTCACGGGGTGTGGCAAGAAGGGCACAGTTACCTGGACAGAGTTCCCGCAGATGAACGAAATCCAAACTTCGTTGCCAAGTTTCAGTTAAAAACATAAAATCCAGGGACTCCTTCGTAATCAATTCATTCAAAACGAAAGACTTGTTGCTGATGGAGCGCGCGTTGAGGAGGGCCATGCGTAGCGATGACAGCTCGGCAGCCCCCACATCTGATGACAGCGGCACGTAGATCAAGTTGCTCACATCAGAAGAGCGTTTACGACGAGGAGATCCGTGATGGTGAGCACGATGATATCCATCCAGGCGGGTTGAAAAACACCCGGAAGACAGGCAGGTAGAGGTCCGCGCAGGCCCGGTTTCAGGTGACGTGTCAATCTCCCAGTTTAGTGAAACAGTTTGTAGACAGCGAGAAGCTCCGCGCTTCCCAATAAAATGTCGTCGGTCCAGTCTGAAGCGAACCTGGATACCAGCTCTAGATCCTCTTTTCCGCTTTTTACGTCTGTAACTTTGCAGGGGACACTCAGGTGAGCAGCAGACAAACGGAGGTGGACGACTCCCTGAGAAACTGCTCCAGCCGTCACGACAGCTCATCCACGACTTGTTAATCGCCAATAAGGCATCCCGGTCATAAACACGGGTTGCAAAAGTGGCAAAGTTTTCATCCAGACTGAAAAAAGTTAAATAATATAAAAATAGAAGCGCCGAATAAATAATGCGCAGAGGAGTAAAGCCGGCTGAGCCAAACACAGGCACCATCATGCCACACCTCGTCCTTCTACTTCTACACTGGCTGCTCCAACAAACGACAATCGTCACCAAACAAAGACAAACTCGCTCCGTTAGTGGAGCATATTGCACATTATGACAGGGGAAACAAATTCCACTTATTTCAGCTTAAAATGATGAGGAAACAATCATGCAATATTTTCTTCATCTGATTTATTTTGTACATTTGTTTCCTCTGTAAAAGATTTCCACATCAGGCAGATGCGCCACAGTAGAAGTTTCTGAGCATCCCCAAACACATTACAAGTTATCTGCTTCACACCGCCACACCTTTGCTACATGTTTGAATTGTTAGTGAAGTTTTGGCTAAGGAAAAAACAAGGCACATTTACTTCCAGGCAGGAGCAACCACCAAAGACTGCTCAGTTGGTTTCATAAGAAGACAGCAGGGCTGCAAATACAGACTCCATGCAGGAGGGGCAGGTGAAGGCGCGCATCAGCCAGGCATCAATGCAGTCCACGTGGTAGATGTGAAGGCAAGGCAAGGCAAGAACTGAATGGGATCGCCATACCCAAAATCCATCATGCAGATCACACACCTACAACAAACAATTTTTCTGTTTGTAAATAAAAAACTTTGCAAAGTTATTTTAAGACCTTTAAAATGCACAAAGTATCAACTATTAGAAACTTATTTTTAGAATGTACTAAAGAGATCAACAAATTAAGCCTAAAAAACACAAGTTCTGCCATTATGTCCCCATTTAAAACTCACTCTTTTACTTTCTTGTCAATCCAGCCCGAGCTCGGGTTGAACACACCCCTGGGAAGATGATGGATGAGCCCGATGCGCTGAGCGATGCAAATCTGATCCTTCTCAGGCAGCTGACTGGCCAGACGGCTCTCGCCTGGTGCGGGATGGAAGACGGGCACTGGTTGGGCTTGCTCCTTGAAAAGAAGCATCACAAAACAATCTGGGTCATGTCACACAGCAGGGTCCATATTTTTAAAAGACCAGACCACATGCTCCCATACTGAATTGGTTCAGCTCAAATCAAACATTTGTTTAAATCTATAGCAATGGTCAATATTTTTGTTCCCTCAATGGTTTGTACACTTTGTAGTCTAAGGTCCCCTGATTGATGAGCTCACTAGCTCTTCACAACACTCATGGTCCATCAAGAGCAAAGGAAAAGTTAGCTAAAATTGTTTGTAGTTTGTTAAAGGTCTTGCTAAGAAACATAAATCCAATTTTTTATTAAATGGTTATATATATTTTTTTTGTTTGTCCTTTATTTATACACTGACCTTGAGAGGCTGGCCCTTCCTGACAGTGGACATTCATGGTGAGACGTATTATGTCACTTCCTGTTTCTCTGTTGGTAGCTCGAGTCATTTGTTTGCGCGAGTCGTCTTTTGTTTTCTGGATTTATCCCTCTTTTGCACAGTTTTTTTTATTCTAGTTCACAAACACCTTCAGTACAGTTGTTTTTCTACTGTTGCATAGTGCTTGAAATACCTTTCATCTTTCAACACTTTTTAGTTTTTTATTGGTGTTTTGGGATCTGATAGCTCTTGCTAGTGTTAGCTTAGCATGGGTTCTGCTTCTCTCCCGGTTGTCACTTGATCCGTGTGTCAGGTGTTTAGCAACTTTTCTACTAACCCTCTCCTCCTTTAGTGGTAATGATACATGTAACAGATGTAGTCTCATGGTATCTTTGGAGGAGAGGCTGTCTGAACTGGAAGCTCAGCTCCGTGCTGTAGAAAACCCAGTAGCTAGCCAGGTCCCCTTACACAGCGCGGAACCACAGAGACTAACTCCCGTTACCAGTCCTCCAACAAATCCCGAGCAACCGGGACCCCAGGCAGGCTAGGTAACGGTCCAGAGAAAGCGGCTAAGCCTCCCAGTTCACCACCAACCCGTTCACGTTTCTAATAGATTTTCCTCACTCAGTGAGTGACACACCCACTAAGAAGCAGAACCTGGTTATTGGCAGTTCCATAGTACGAAACATGGCTTTAATAATAATAATAAACTTTATTTGTATAGCACCTTCCTACAATGCCTTGCATTGACCAAGGTGCTTAACAGGACAGAAAATATAAAACAAACCAGTACAATAAATCAGTGAAAATAGAATAAAAGTAACAGCAATAAAAGGAGGCAATGGAAATAAAAAAGCTACATACTAAAATACCAAAGTAATAAAAGTTACACACTGAAAGCTTTTTTGAACAAGTGGGTCTTCAGTCTGGTTTTGAACAGAGTCAGATCAGAGGTGGCACGCAGCTCAAGGGGGAGGCTGTTCCAGGCTTTTGGGCCGGCAACAGAAAAGGACCGGTCTCCCCATTGTTTGTACCTTGAGCGAGGCACCTCCAGCAGGTGTTGACTGGCAGATCGTAAAGCTCTGTTGGGCTGATGGACTTTCAAAAGTTCTGAGATACAGAGAGGTGCAAGTCCATTCAGAGCTTTGAAAACAAACAGCAGCAGCTTGAACTGTATCCTGAACTGAACCGGCTTTAGGAATTAGGGACTCCAGCAACCATAGTTAAATGTATTACAGGCACCAGAGTGGGTGACACAGAATCTTCACTGAAACTGCTGACTAGGGTTGCAGAAAAAAAAGGTTTTTTAAAATAATCTATATTCTTAGTCTTGATGATTCTGAATAGATTCTAAAGGCCCATAAATCCATTTTAAAATGTGTAAGTTGTTTTTTTCCACCCCTGCTCCTACTCCCAAACAAACTGCATATCGCATTGCGTGTCCACTCGACCACCGTAGAATTTGGTCGTGTAGGCCACCGTACAGCAAGCTAGTTATCCAGCTCTCTTTATCTCTTTACCTTTTATAAAACCAGAGGAGACAGAGCTTCACTGAAACTGGTTCAGGTCCAGGGTTCAGTTTTGGGCCCACTCTTATTTTTACTGTACATTCGTCCATTGAGTTTTATTTTCGATCGCTACAGTAACGTCTCATACCATGTCTATGCAGACGATATTCAAATCTACTGTTCTTTTCAATTGTCTGAATTTTACAAATTGGCCGAACTCAGTAACTGCCTATCTGACATTACAATTTGGCTTAATGACAACCACTTGCAGTTAAATGCTGCTAAGACTGAAACACTTATCGTTACTCCAGATGATAAAATCATGGAAATAAAGGAAGCATCTTGGGTTCTTAAATCCTTCGAACAAAAACAACCTTAGATATCTGGGTGTTCTCTTTGACAGCTCTCTGTCAATGGACAGTCATTGTAAACTGTTAGTTCGCAACTGTTTTTATCATTTAAGGAACATTTCAAAGTTGCGAGCTATTTTATCTAAGACAGAATTAGAAATGGTTGTCCATGCTTTTATTTCTTCTCGGTTGGATTATTGTAACGGCCTTTTAGTAGGGATAAGTAAATCCACCATGGCTTCTCTTCAGTCTGTTCAGAACGCTGCAGCCAGACTTTTGACTGGAACCCGCAGAACAGATCATATTACTCCTGTTCTGTACTCTCTCCACTGGCTTCCAATATATTTTAGGGTTCATTTTAAAATTTTGGTTTTAACTTTTAAAGCACTCCATGGTGAGACTCCCAAATATGTTTTCAACCTTTTGAAGCCACTCTGTCAGTCTAGAACTCTGAGGTCTTCTAATCAGCTACTGCTGTCGGTCCCTAGAACCCATTTTAAAACCCGTGGTGATAGAGCATTTCAGGTGGTGGCACCGAGGCTCTGGAACGCTCTCCCTCTAACAATGCGCGGCTCCGAGTCGATTTATGCATTTAAGAGAAGTCTTAAGACTTATCTTTTCAAACAGGCTTATGGTTAATTGTACATATTGATTTTAGAGTTTATCATGTGTAACCTTTTTGTATAGCATGGTTTAAGAGTGTATAATTTTAGTATAATTTTAGTATGATTTTATTATGTGTATTTCTTTTGTAAAGCACTTTGTGATTTTATATCTGTGAAAGGTGCTATATAAATAAAGTTTACTTACTTACTTACTTACTTACTTACTTACTTACTTACTTACTTACTTACTTACTTACTTACTTACTTACTTACTTACTTTTCAGCTCTGGCTCCTAAATTATGGAACGAGCTGCCACTGAAGGTCAGGCAGGCCCCATCAATCTCTGTTTTTAAAACTCGTTTAGAAACATATGTTTTCATTGGCTTTTAAACCAGAGTGAGTTCACATCTCTGTTTTAATATTGTATTATTTTACTTGTGATGTTCTGATTACCGGTATTTATATGATTGTTTTTATTGTTTTGTGCTTTTTTTTGTTTTTTGTACACCACTTCGGTGATGATGTATTTGTAAGTGCTTTATGAATAAACTGGTATGTTATGGTATCTGAATGGAGCCTGCTAGTGTGTAGCTGGAGGACAGTGCGATTCAACCCGTTCCTACGTTGTTAAATCATTTCAGATTCTACAATGATCTGGGAGAAAACGGAGCTTAACAAGAGAATGGTTGTTTGCAAGAAGTGTCATATAAAATTGTGGTAAAGTATCTTAGAAATGCAACAAAATATGTGGATGGTAAAAAAAGGGACGGGGCCGATCCGGTATCGGCCTCCAATACCAGCATAATTTACGTATCGGATTTTTGATCCAACCTGCCGATATTTTTTGATCCATGATGCACGTTGGCTTCAAGCTATGGAATGATTTCCTGAACGGAGGCGTGAGTAACAAGACCCGCCACAAATTCAGGAAATCCATGTCATAGTTTGCAGCCAGCTACAGTGTGAGGACTGAGTGAGTACTCAGTTGGGCTTGTTTTCAAAGAGCAGGTCGTTTGTTTTGGGATTGTTTTCATGGAGTTGGTCGCTTGTTTCTGTTGCGAGATCTGGCAACACTGGTGAGTAGCATCTTAGCTAGCAGCTAGCCGACTTTTCATTGTAACATGTCCGCTATGTGGAAGTATTTTACACTAAACACCACAAGACAGCAAACGTTCAATGTCTGCAGAGCTATCTTCTTCTTCTTCTTCTTTCGGCTTTTCCCTTTTCAGGGGTCGCCACAGCGAGTCATCCTCCTCCACCTCACTCTCTCCTCTGCATCCTCTGTCCTCACTCCAACTACCTTCATGTCCTCTCTAACTGCATCCATATATCTCCTCTTTGTCTTTTTCCTGGCAGCTGCATTTCTAACATCCTTCTACCAATATACCCACTGTCCCTCCTCTGGACATGTCCAAACCATCTCAGTCTGGCCTCCCTAACTTTATCTCCCAGTTGTTCAACATGTGCTGTACCTCTGATGATCTCATTCCTGATCTTATCCATCCTTGTCACTCCTAAGGAGAACCTCAGCATCTTCATTTCTGCCACTTCCAGTTCTGTCTCCTGTCTTTTTGTCCATGTCTCTGTCTCCAGACCATACAACATAGCTGGTCTCACCACTGTCTTGTAAACTTTTCCTTTGACCTTTGCTGACACCTTTTTGTCACAAATCACTCCTGAAACTTTTCTCCATCCACTCCATCCTGCCTGGACTCTCTTCTTCACCTCTTTACCACATTCCCCATTTTCCTGGACAGTGGACCCCAAGTACTTGAAGTCCTGCACCTTTGTGACCTCTGCTCCTTGTAGCCTCACTGTTCCACCTCCTCCCTCTCATTCACACACATGTACTCTGTCTTACTACGGCTGACTTTCATTCCTCTTCTTTCAAGTGCATACCTCCACCTCTCCAAGTTCTCTTCCACCTGTTCCCTGTTCTCACCACAGATCACAATGTCATCTGCAAACATCATAGTCCATGGGGATTCCTGCCTGACCTCATCTGTTAGTCGGTCCATCACCAGAGCAAACAAGAAGGGGCTCAGAGCCGATCCTTGATGCAATCCCACCTCCACCTTGAAGCTATTTGTCACTCCTACAGTACATCTCACCACTGTCCTGCTGTCTTCATACATATCCTGCTGTCTTCATACATGTTCTGTCAGTCTAACATACTTTTC
>JBBPBX010043265.1:9542-27996 GCA_038048925.1 Garcialebias charrua | reverse complement strand
TATATATATATATATATATAACAGTTTGAAGACTTTGTGTATGGCTAATCATTAATATTTATGGTTTGATGGTAACACAAAACGCAAGTCAGTCAGATTAAGACCTTTTAGATTAGCTAATGCTAAATTATTAGCTCATGCTAGCTAGTTGAATCCTTTATTAGCGGTGTGCATCTCTCAAGTTTATTTATTTGTTATTCCTCTAGAAATAGCTTGAAATCAAACTTCAATGTCAAAATAAAAGCAAATGCATTAAAAATAAATGCTAGTGAAGTTGCTACACTGTTTGAATGCACAGAATGCAGAGAAATTGGATTGAATTGAATTCAGTTTGTTTATTTAGTGCCAAGTCACAGTACAGTAGTCGTCTCAGGGCACTGTACAAAAACATTAACATACACAAAAAATACCAATTAGTAAAAGTTGTTTAATAAGGAAGTCAGTAGATTGTGTTGAATCACAATTTAAATCCATTGTTTTCTCCTTAATACTAAGAAAAAGAAAGAAAATCTGAATAATGCCTACTACTGTTATTTACGCATAACTATACCTTGCAAAAACACACAAATACATGTATGTATATACAGTATACAGTTATATGTTTGTGTTCTTATGCTGTATCCATTCTCTGACTTGTGACCTCATACATATAGTTGAGGTCACTGTGCAGATAAAGTGCACACTGCAATGTGCATATCATAAAAAGTTTAACTGTAGAAATAATTAATTAAACCTCTGTACAAAGTTGGAGTAAACCCAGAATATATTCCTTTCTAAAACCACATTGTAAGAGTAGAGCTCTCCTTTTTGTAGCTGTTTTTTTTCTTTTCTTTTTTTTTTCTTTTTTTTTCTAGCTCCCACAGACATAGTTGCATTGTCAGCTTATCCGGGACTCCTTATAAAACGCACAGACTAATTGCTGTTCCTCTGCTCATTCACTCTAATTGGTTCTCAGTATACTGTACATTCTTTACAACTCAGTGTAAGAAATGTATTGTAGAATTCAACGGTTAATTTCAGACCATACAGTGAATATTTCATGCAAAATAAAAAAATGTATGTGATGAATTATCAGTTTTTAACTAATAATCCATTCTAACTTTTAACTTCCCTCGTTCAGTCACATCTATTTGCAGCACCTTGAAACATTAATTTTCTTAATGGAGTTCTTTCTATTCAGTCCCGTTTTCTGACAATGTCCAATGTTGCTAAATTCAGAAAGAGTGGTTCTCCAGGTCTTGATGAACACAGCATAAGTTGTGCTACAGAGGCATGGCTTTTCTCATGAGCTGTCTATTGTATAAGTGTTCACTATGAAAATATAAGCCTACACATTTTGGTCAAGTCCAGCTTTTCTCTATTTATTGTATTGAACAAAACAAAAAGCTGCAGAGCAACACTTCTTCGAGATGGAGTTTTAAAAATGTGACAGTGCACCTGCAGTAGCAGCAACAAAAGCGTTAATGGTGACAAATTATATATTTTTCTTATTTTAAAAAATGTCAAAAAAGGTATTTAATAAATGGACTAAAGGAAAATTCTGCAATTGTAAATATGCACACAGTACGGTAGTTACAAAGTTCAAAGGTCTTTGGTTTCTAATGGTTTCTAATTACACTGTGCAGAAAGTAAACCATGTCACATGACAAGTGAAGTTAGGTAGTGTGGGGTTATTATTGCACATAATTTTGTTTTGCCATCAGTCTGACTAAAAACTATTAAAAACCTTTTACTGTGGATTGTCTATACAGTAATTACATTAGACAATGTTCATTAGCCTGTAATCACTTTGCATTATTTTTTAGTTTAAAATTACAAATTGCAGGATGGTCTGATTTTTAAATTTTACAAAGGCACATCACTTTTGTCAAAACCTTGTCAGAATTTTTTTTGCTGTTTGCTACAAACACAGAAAAGTTGTTTGCTAGAAACACATTTTTAGTTGTTGTTTTTTTTTTGTCTTTTAACTTGGCAGTGCAACTCTGCAACATTTTAGAAACCTATTGTATAATTCAAAAAATACTGTCAATTAAAATAATGATATCAGCACTGATACAGCTATTTATTTTAATGATGAACAATTGGTTATATTTGTATTTTCTTGGAATGTTAACTGTTTTTAATTGTTTTACAAAAAGCAACAATGAAAACCCCCCACAAAGTGTTAATAATGGCTCTGTTGTTTTGTAGGGAACAAAGGGAACTGTGTTGTTGCAGTGCGTTGGTTGTGTGCTAGAGAGCCGTTCCAAGCCGAGGGCTGGCCAGCCCTTCCATTAGCTTTGATTAAAATGAAAGTTTGCAGATAAAATATATCCAATAAAGGTTAGGAGACTGAGTCAAAGCCCCTCCCACAGATACCATAGAGACCAGTGGGTGCAGGCCACAGCTGCATCAGACTGTTGATAAATGACAAGTAGCAAAACAGAGCAAAAAAGATGGAGAGAAAAGAAACACAAGAGGAAGAGGAGGCAGTATTTCAGTCACACTTAGCAAGCTGCTGTCACCGGTGAATCCAGATATACCCCATCACTCTCAGAGCCGTCAGCCACTTTGCTATTGCTCTGCTGCTGCTAATGAAATCAACACTGACCGGCTGTACGTGCATGTGGACATGTTTTGTTGTTTATTTTTTAAAGGATCATGAATGTGCATGACACTGAGATGACGTTTCAGGGCTTCCTCAACGGGCTGAATAAACGTGATTGTTAGCTCCCATGGTGACTATGCAACCAATTGCTGTAATGTACGCCCTACTGATAATGAAAGATTGCATTCTCGCTAATGGTCTCAGTGTGATTACAGTTCTGTGAAAACTAGAGCATCTGACTGCAGACTGTATGCACTATCTGTGGCCAAGACAGAAAACATTCAAGAAGGAAAGCTTAACAGGTTGCAAACTCTTGAAAAAATTAAGAGAAACACTCCTCACATACCCTGGCAACAGTTCCCACCTGCCTGAAGATTGCAACCATCATCCCAGTCCCAAAGAGCTCTACAGAGACTGGGCTGAATGACTACAAGCCAATAGTCCTCACCAATAGTAACTAAATAATTTGAAAAACTGGTCATGACCCATATCATAGCAACCATCAACATCAACGAGGACCCTCACCAGTACGCATACCATGAGCATTGATCTACAGAAGACGCCATCTCCTCGGTGGTCCACACTGCTCTCAGCCACTTGCAACAGAAGGACTCCTACGTATATGCATATGTCCATGCTTTTTGTGGACTTCACGTCTGCCTTCAATACTTTGATCCCCCAAACCCTGATGGACAAACTGCTCATTCTAGGACTAAGTCCCTCCATTTGCAACTGGATCCTAGACTTCTTAACCAACAGACCGCAGTCTGTGAGGATCCACAAATTCTCCTCCTCCACTACTGTATAACTCTTAGCACTGGCTCCCCTCAGGGCTGTGTGCTGAGCCCTCTCCTGTTCACTCTGCTCACATAGGACTGTGCACCTACCCATTTAGGCTGTGATATTGCAAAGTTTGATGATACAGCGGTGCAAGAAGAAAAACCTTCACATCAATGTGAAGAAGACAAAGGAGATGGTCGTGGACTTAAGAAGGAACAAACACAGATACCCCACCAGCCTGATCAAGAGAGCTCATCAGAGACTCTACTTCCTCAGACGACTGAGACGAGCTGGACTGGAAAGATCAGTCCTTATGCAGGTGTGCACTGGAGAGCATCCTGTGCTCCAGCATCAACGTGTGGCATGGAGGCTGCACAGCTGCAGAAAGAAAAGCTTTGCAGAGAGTGGTGAAGGCTGCACAGAAGTCTGTTGGAGTCAGTCTCCCCACCATCACAGACATCTACACCTCCAGATGCAGGAAGAGGGCCACCTGCATCATGAAGGACCCCACTCACCCAGCACACACACTTTTTGCCCCACTCCCCTCAGGAAGGAGGTTGAGGAGCATTAAGTGTAGAACCACTAGACTGAGGAACAGCTTCTACCCTGAGGCTGTTAGACTCATGAATATCTAACCAGAATAATCACTGTGAAATATCACATCATGTTGCTGCTGATCTGTTTCATGTTGCTGCTGATCTGTTTCATGTTGCTGCTGATCTGTTTCATGTTGCTGCTGATCTGTTTCATGTTGCTGCTGATCTGTTTCATGTTGCTGCTGATCTGTTTCATGTTGCTGCTGATCTGTTTCATGTTGCTGCTGATCTGTTTCATGTTGCTGCTGATCTGTTTCATGTTGCTGCTGATCTGTTTCATGTTGCTGCTGATCTGTTTCATGTTGCTGCTGATCTGTTTCATGTTGCTGCTGATCTGTTTCATGTTGCTGCTGATCTGTTTCATGTTGCTGCTGATCTGTTTCATGTTGCTGCTGATCTGTTTCATGTTGCTGCTGATCTGTTTCATGTTGCTGCTGATCTGTTTCATGTTGCTGCTGATCTGTTTCATGTTGCTGCTGATCTGTTTCATGTTGCTGCTGATCTGTTTCATGTTGCTGCTGATCTGTTTCATGTTGCTGCTGATCTGTTTCATGTTGCTGCTGATCTGTTTCATGTTGCTGCTGATCTGTTTCATGTTGCTGCTGATCTGTTTCATGTTGCTGCTGATCTGTTTCATGTTGCTGCTGATCTGTTTCATGTTGCTGCTGATCTGTTTCATGTTGCTGCTGATCTGTTTCATGTTGCTGCTGATCTGTTTCATGTTGCTGCTGATCTGTTTCATGTTGCTGCTGATCTGTTTCATGTTGCTGCTGATCTGTTTCATGTTGCTGCTGATCTGTTTCATGTTGCTGCTGATCTGTTTCATGTTGCTGCTGATCTGTTTCATGTTGCTGCTGATCTGTTTCATGTTGCTGCTGATCTGTTTCATGTTGCTGCTGATCTGTTTCATGTTGCTGCTGATCTGTTTCATGTTGCTGCTGATCTGTTTCATGTTGCTGCTGATCTGTTTCATGTTGCTGCTGATCTGTTTCATGTTGCTGCTGATCTGTTTCATGTTGCTGCTGATCTGTTTCATGTTGCTGTGTTCATTCGTGCTCATCTGCTCACACAGATTCATATTTGTGCTGCTGTTTGACGTATTGTTTTTGTGCTGCTAGTGCTTAGTGTATTTTTATTAATGTTGTTCTCAGTTCATGTCTAAGCTCTTATTACTGTTTTTCTTTTACATTTTTATACTTTTGTTGGATGCAACTGGGACCCTGTTTGCACAAGTTCGTTCCACCCACGTGTACCACATGTGGTGCGAATGACAAAGACACTTGAATGTTGAATCTTGAGAGCTCAGTGCTACGCAGGTGGAACAAGAACGTATATGAATAATTAAATTTGTGGTAAAATAAAAAATTAGTTGCTCCTTGCAATCTATACTGAATGTGTGTCCATCTGTTAGAGCCAACAATGTGTGTAAAAAAAAAACTATGCTTCAACATGAACCCCTCCAGCTAATGTTTGTGCTAACTTGTGGCATTGGAAGTTAGTGAAGGAAATAAATCTGTGGATCTACAGCTTTTTTTACAGGATGTTAAAATTCTGTTGTAAGCATGTTGGAGTAACGAGTGGCAAGGGGAGGAGGGAAAGGACTGCAATCAAGGCCTGGTGCTGGTGTTTGTGCAAAGGATGCAGGTTTTGTCCATCCTCCTTGATGAAGTGTTCTTCTCCTGCTGAGCCACCAAACTGTTTGTACAGCAACACAGAATGCCCATGAGCACGGAAGAGAACTGCTACACTTCCCTTTTCAACCGTCTGTGTCCCTCAGCTCACACAGCTCAGCAGACACTGTGCACAAAATTGAGTTTGCTGACAAAATATTGACAGATGATTAAAACGTAAAAAATAAAAAAGCTTAATAAAATAAAAAATTAATCCATCCATTATCTTTTACCCGCTTCTTCCATTTTGGGTCACGGGGGTCGCCGGTGCCCATGTCCAGCGATCACTGTGCGAGGGGCGGAATAAAAAATTCAATGTTTACAAAATCACCAGATATAATTATTGACATTTTATGGTGGTGCAGGGTCTTCACTTTCAAAACGTGAGGATCAACCTGAGAGTGGGCCTTATCAAAGGTCAACTATGCTGTGTGTGTTCATCAGATCAGAGGCCTAGCTGACAGTGTGCAACTCTGACATCATACATAATACAGAAGCATCCCTAAGATCACTAGTGTATGAGTAAACACTCTCATAGGTGGCAGAAAATCAATATTAAAAGCACATTTGACAAAGTCTCCTATAATTTATCTCTTTATGACATTATCTTTACGAAACCTGAAAAAAAGCAAGAACACAAATAAAATTTCATTTTATTTATGACAAACACTGATTAATGGGTAAGTTGGTTGGTTGATTAGTGAATTGGTGGATTATTTGGCTGGTTGTTTGCTTGATTGATTTATTGTATTTTGGTATTTATAGTATGGTATTTGGGGTGGCGCAGTGGCACAGATGGTAGAGGTGCTGCCTCAGCGAGAAAGTCACCGGATCAAATCCCAGTTGGGGTCCTTTCTGGGTGGAGTTTGCATGTTCTGCCCGTGCATGTGTGGGTTTTCTCCGCTCTCTGGTTTCCTCCCACAAACCAAAAACTTGCATGTTGATAATTAATTTGTAACTCTAAACTGTCCCTATAGGTGTAATAATAATAATACTTTATTTATGAAGCCCTTTAAAACAACCACAGCTGCAACAAAGTGCTATAGATATAAAATCCAGAACATTTAAACACATAAAACAGTTGTTAAAACATCAAGATCAATTTTTTTATTTTTTTTTTCTTCTTCTTTCGGCTTCTCCCTGCGTTAGGGGTCACCACAGCGAACTAGTCGCATGAAGACTTGGCAATTGATTTTTACGCCGGATGCCCTTCCTGACACAACCACAGACCACCGAGCAACCACAGCCCTCTGTGTGGAGCAGAGAGCTGATATCTAGGGTGCCCAGGGGAGCAGATGGTGTGGGTTAAGGGCCTTGCTCAAGGGCCCAGAGTGGGGCAGATGAGGGTGGAGACAGGTGTGACCGCTTCACTTTATCCCACCCACATCTTTGATGTTGTCGGTACCGGGGCTTGAACCGGTGATCTTCCGATCACAAGCTCACCTTCTTAACCTCTGCGCCACCACTCCCATCAAGATCAATAAAAACAATAAAAACAGTGCAGAACAAATTCAGTCTGTGCTAACAGCCAGGGAGTAAAAATGTATTTTTAAAAGAGTTTTAAAAATGGACAGTGAAGGAGCTCGTCTGACGGGAAGAGGGAGGTCGTTCCACAGCCTTGGAGCAGCAACAGAAAAAGCTCTGTCCCCTCTGAGCCTCCGTTTGGACCTCGGCACCTCCAGGAGCAGCTGATCAGCTGATCTGAGGCACCGAGCAGGAAAGTATGGGTGAAGCAGCTCAGAGAGGTAGGATGGAGCAAGACCATTTAAACTTTTAAAAACAAAAAATTTAATCTTAAAATGAACTCAAAAATGAACAGGAAGTAAGTGAGAGAGTGAATGATTTTTTGTCTCGTTTATCTCTACGTGTCCCTGTGATGGACTGGAGAACAGGGTGTCCCCAGCCTCTTGCACAGTGATGGTTGGCTATGGGCACCAGTGATCCCTGTGACCCAAAAAGGAAGAAGTGGGTAAAGATAATGGATGGATGGATGGATGGATGGATGGATGGATGGATGGATTTGCTTTGTTATTTAACACAGTCCATCACTTTGGTCCACTCTGATAAAACTCCAAAACTAAACTACTGTGATAATTTCTCTAAAATGTAATTTATTGCAACAAAATAGTTTACGTAAAATACTTTAAACCTATCTAAAACTATGAGTTTAATGAAAAAAAAAAACACTTTAAATACTTTACATTTTAAATATCAGAGTTTGCACAGGGTGTTAAAGCTGCATTTTCTTTCTTTTATTCCCCACTGATTATCACAATCAACCTGGTATTTTGAGTTCTCATAAAAACATACAAATATTGTTAGTTTTACAACAGCCACCCACTGATAGAGTACCTGCTCTTGAGAACTTGGCACCCAGATTTAAGTATTAACCTGTTATGAAAACACATTATTAACAGCCGCTTGGAACATAATGACACTTCTGCCATCTTTCAGGAGTCTGGGCTACAGTCATTTATTAGAGAGCCTGCGCTGACGGCGTCTTTGGTGAAAAAGAACAGTCTGAGAGGTTCTGTTCCCACATTAATACATTAAAATGTCAAAGCTATATGTTAAAATGTCAGCCCTATTAATGGCACTGCCAATCTGCACAGGTAAAATGTCAGGGAGGAAACAAACGCAGGACACAATGAGTGAAATAAGAAGTCAAGCATCGTAAACGCTGTGTAAAATGGGACAATATTATCTAGATGACTCGTTCAAACATTTGCAAATGTTAAGAAGCAGGCATAAAATCAATGAGTTAATTCTAATTAATATTTATTCAACCTCTATTTAATAGAAAATGTCAGATTCAGGATAATGTGGTTGTTAGATGTGGTTATTGAGGTCAATTTATTTACCTGTTATTTATTCTAAGTGCACCATTATCAGTGTGAGCACTTCTTATGGATTAAGACGTTTCCCCCGGAGTTCAATATTAAAGTATTTCCAAAGACCAATTGTTTATTTAGGGGGATAATTGACAAGTCAATTTTTTGTTTCCTGCAGGATCCCCACTGGGAGACTTCAATCACACCGTACGTGTCCCCGAGAAAACAACTTCACTTCACCTGCGCCAGAAGTCACCTTTCACTGATTGGTCTAAGCACAGAGGGGAAAAGAAAGAGAGAAAAGAAAAGACATAATAAGAAGAGAATAAAAAGATAAGCAAAGAAGCTTTAAAAAAGGGTTTTTTGATTAGAAAATTCTGAAAATATTTGATACAGTGCTCTTTACTTTGACTCAGTCCTTTATTCTGAACATCGGTCCAAAGACGTAAATGTAAAAGCTCCACAGTTTACACCACAAATGAATATAAAATGAACACCATTACATATATAGGTAGTCCCCGACTTACAACGGAGATCCGTTCCTACGCTCCGTCGTAAGTCGAATTTCAACGTAAGTCGGAACATACATAAATACTGCACCATAATAAGCACTTTGCCTATCATAACACAGTACCCTACATAATTATCAAATACGAATAGTCTCCCTCTTGAGCTGTGTGCCACCTCTGACCTGACTCTGTTTAAATCCAAACTGAAGACCCACTTCTTCAAAAAAGCTTTCAGTGTGTAACTTTTATTATTTTTGGTATTTTAGTATGTAGCATTTTTATTTCCATTGCCTCCTTTTATTGCTGATGCTTTTATTCTATTTTCACTGATTTATTGTACCGGTTTTTATATTTTCTGTCCTGTTAAGCACCTTGGTCAATGCAAGGCATTGTAGGAAGGCGCTATACAAATAAAGTTTATTATTATTATTTATCCATCCATCCATCCATTTTCGTCCGCTTATCCGGGGTCGGGTCGCGGGGGTAGCAGCCTAAGTAGGGAGGCCCAGACTTCCCTCTCCCCAGCCACATGGAGCAGCTCCTCTGGGGGAATCCCAAGGCGTTCCCAGGCCAGCCGAGAAACATAGTCCCTCCAGCGTGTCCTGGGTCTTCCTCTGGGCCTCCTCCCGGTGGGACATGCCCGGAACACCTCCCCAGGGAGGCGTCCAGGAGGCATCCTAACCAGATGCCCGAGCCACCTCAACTGGCTCCTCTCGATGTGGAGAAGCAGCGGCTCTACTCCGAGTCCCTCCCGGATGACTGAGCTTCTCACCCTATCTCTAAGGGAGAGTCCAGACACCCTGCGGAGAAAACTCATTTCAGCCGCTTGTATCCGAGATCTCGTTCTTTCGGTCACAACCCAAAGCTCATGACCATAGATGAGGGTGGGAACGTAGATCGATCGGTAAATTGAGAGCTTTGCCTTTCGACTCAGCTCTCTCTTCACCACGACAGACCGGTACAGCGCCCGCTTCACTGCGGACGCTGCACCTATCCGCCTATCGATCTCACGCTCCAGTTTTCCCTCATTCGTGAACAAGACCCCGAGATACTTAAACTCCTCCACTTGGGGCAGGACCTCATCCCCGACCCGGAGAGGGCATGCTACCCTTTTCCGGCTCAAGACCATGGCCTCGGATTTGGAGGAACTGATCCTCATCCCGGCCGCATCACACTCGGCTGCAAACCGCTCCAGCGAAAGCTGTAGATCACGATCTGATGAAGCCAATAGGACCACATCATCTGCAAAAAACAGAGAAGCGATTCTAAGGCCACCAAAACGGATCCTCTCAACACCTTGGCTGCGCCTAGAAATTCTGTCCATAAAAGTTATGAACAGAATCGGTGACAAAGGGCAACCTTGGCGGAGTCCAACTCTCACTGGAAACGAGCCTGACTTACTGCCGGCAATGCGGACCAAGCTCTGACACCGGTCGTACAGGGACCTAACAGCCCATATCAATGGGCCTGGTACCCCATACTCCCGGAGTACCCCCCACAGAACCCCCCGAGGGACGCGGTCGAATGCCTTTTCCAAGTCCACAAAGCACATGTAAACTGGTTGGGCAAACTCCCACGCGCCCTCCAGGACCCTGCTGAGGGTGTAGAGCTGGTCCAGTGTTCCACGACCAGCACGAAAACCACACTGCTCCTCCTGAATCCGAGGTTCGACTATCCGACGGACCCTCCTCTCCAGAACCCCTGAATAGACCTTACCAGGGAGGCTTAAGAGTGTGATCCCCCTATAGTTGGAACACACCCTACGGTCCCCCTTTTTGAATAGGGGAACCACCACCCCAGTCTGCCAATCCAAGGGAACTGCCCCCGATGTCCACGCGATATTGCAGAGTCGCGTAAGCCAACACAACCCCACAACATCCAGAGCCCTAAGGAACTCAGGGCGAATCTCATCCACCCCCGGAGCCCTGCCACCGCGGAGCTTTTTAACCACCTCGGTGACCTCAGCTCCAGAGATTGGAGAGCCCGACCCAAAGTCCCCAGGCTCCGCTTCCTCAGTGGAAGACGTGCCAGTAGGATTGAGGAGGTCTTCGAAGTACTCCGCCCACCGACTCACAACATCCCGAGTTGAGGTCAACAGCACGCCATCCCCACCATAAATGGTGTTGGTCGCGTACCGCTTTCCCCCCCTGAGACGCCGGATGGTGGACCAGAATCGCCTCGAAGCCGTACGGAAGTCATTCTCCATGGCCTCTCCGAACTCCTCCCACGCCCGAGTTTTTGCCTCAGCAACCACCCGAGCCGCATGCCGCTTGGACTGTCGGTACCTATCTGCTGCTTCCGGGGTCCCACAGGCCAAAAAGGCCCAATAGGACTCCTTCTTCAGCCTGACAGCATCCCTCACCGCCGGTGTCCACCACCGGGTTCGAGGGTTGCCACCACGACAGGCACCAACAACCTTGCGGCCACAACTCTGATAAGCTACCTCGACAATAGAGGCGCGGAACATGGCCCACTCGGACTCAATGTCCCCCGCCTCCCTCGGAACGTGTTCAAAGCTCTCCCGGAGGTGGGAGTTAAAGCTCCGTCTTACGGGAGACTCTGCCAGACGTTCCCAGCAGACCCTCACAATACGTTTGGGTCTGCCAGGTCTGACCGGCATCCTCCCCCACCATCGGAGCCAACTCACCACCAGGTAGTGGTCAGTTGACAGCTCCGCCCCTCTCTTCACCCGAGTGTCCAGGACATGCGGCCGCAGATCAGATGAGACGACAACAAAGTCGATCATCGAACTGCGACCTAGGGTGTCCTGGTGCCAAGAGCACATATGTACACCCTTATGCCTGAACATGGTGTTCGTTATGGACAATCCATGACGAGCACAGAAGTCCAACAACAAAACACCACTCGGGTTCAGATCAGGGGGGCCGTTCCTCCCAACCACACCCCTCCAGGTCTCACTGTCATTGCCCACGTGAGCGTTGAAGTCCCCCAGCAGAACAAGGGAGTCCCCAGGAGGCGCACTCTCCAATACCCCCTCCAAGGACTCCAAAAAGGGTGGGTAATCTGCGCTGCCGTTTGGCGCATAGGCACAAACAACAGTCAGAGCCCGTCCCCCCACACGTAGGCGAAGGGAGGCTACCCTCTCGTTCACCGGGGTGAACCCCAACGTACAGGCACCAAGATGGGGGGCAACAAGTATGCCCACTCCTGCTCGGCGCCTCTCACCAGGGGCAACTCCAGAGTAGAAGAGTGTCCAACCCCTCTCAAGGAAACTGGTTCCAGAGCCAGAGCCATGCGTTGAGGTGAGTCCGACTATTTCTAGCCGGAACCTCTCAACCTCACACACTAGCTCAGGCTCCTTCCCCACCAGAGAGGTGACATTCCATGTCCCAATGGCCAGCTTCTGTAGCCGAGGATCAGACCGCCAGGGTCCCCGCCCTCGGCCACCACCCATCCCACATTGCACCCGACCCCTTTGGCCCCTCCCATAGGTGGTGAGCCCATGGGATATTATTATTATTATTATTATTATTATTATTATTATATATACCCTGATGCATGCTCAATAATCCAGGTAGAAAAATCTGATTGGTTTCATATGACATTCTCTGTTGCACTTTCATCATAATCAGTATTAACAGTATCAAAAGATTACTGAAAAAATTAAGTGATAAAAGTATTTTAAATTTAAAATAACATCTTGGGGGCCAGATAAGATGTCATCAAGGGCCACGTTTGGCCCCTGGGCCTTGAGGTTGAAGCTTTTTTTTTTTAATGTCCAGAGGACCAGACTTAGCTTTTTTAGATATATATTTTTTATTTTTTTTATTTTATGGAGATGCGTGCCGTAACCACAAAACGTCGTAACTCGAGGCCGTCGTAAGTCGAGGACTACCTGTAGTCAGTGATGAGTTTCCGATATGCTATTGGGTTTTAGACAAATGTCAAGTAAGCGTGGTAGTAGACATCGATATTGTCTTAGTTTTACCTAAACTCGTGAAAAAGGCCATTTGGAACAATCAGCAGTATAACGTGACCTAAAAAAAGCTGATGCATCTTTGAAGATAAAATGTTTGAATCAGAATCTCATAGACATCAAATAAACAATAGAAAGGTGGAAATACTATTTTAACTGCATGTGTTTAAGCGGCTTTTGACAATCAACTACTGCAGCCTTTAGGTTTTGAAAGTCAAATAATTAAGTATTGTGTAACGTCTTCAATTAGTGCGTATTTAATGGTGTTCAATCAGAGAGATCTGGTGTGAGAGAGAGCATCAAGAAGGAGATGGATGCACCTCAGTCTCCCTGTTAGTTTGAAATGTGGTTGTTGTTGTAACAAAACCAGCAGAAAGAAGTGAGACAGATCGAAATGGGGAAATGCGAGAGCATGAAAGTGCGTCCGCTCCTCTTCCTGATAGACCCAGCCAGGCCATTCATTACTCCCTGAACGCCAGCCAGTGTCAGTTATATTACTGTGAAGCTGTCCCTGACTGACGGCCACGAGTGGGGGGAGAAAAATGGCAGCAAAATACTGCTGGCTGCCCTGAGAGGAAGCAAGGAAGGGGCCTGTTGATGGATGGGTGTGTTTGACCCAGGCGGGCTGGAAGCCTGAGACTGGTCCCTTCCAGATGAGACAGGGAGTCGACGGAGCCTTTGCCCCTCAGCTCAGAGCATGGCAGCCTTGTCAGCATGAGAGGCATCAAGTTTAGTTGCCCCTGTTGGTGCCTTCATCACTTGTGTCAAAACAGGCGCCCTCCATATTCAACAGATAAAACGGGATCTGAAGAAAATACAAAAATTCAGTTTGACAGTCCTGATGTCAGCAGGAGGGCAAAAATCCCCCCTTTTGTTGCTCTAGATCAGGGGTCTGCAACCTTTATGATCCAAAGAGCCATTTTTACGCTTTTGTTCACTAAATTAAAGGTGTACAGAGCCGCAACCACCTGATTCAACAGTAATTATCAACTGGTGGCCCATGGACCACTTTAAATATGTTGTAGGATACTTTTGTGGCCTGTAGGGGTGACAGTATAAAGCTAAAAATATATTATTTTTTTTTTACATTTATTTATATATTTTTAATTTAAGACAAATGAAAAGATCAGATTCTTGTAAAGAGTGGAAAAATAGTTTTTTTTTATAATAAAAAACCAACTATGAACTATGTAAACCTATGTCATTTTAATTAAGTATAGAAATAAAGCAAAAAGTTAAAGTTATTGCAAAAGAAATGACAGGAAAACAGCTAAAACCAGAATTTTTTTGTTGTTTGTACAACAAAAAAATCAGAGGGACCAAAGAGCCACATGTGGCTCCAGAGCCGCAGATTGCAGACCCCTGCTCTAGATCATATGTGTCAAAGTCAAGGCCCGGTGGCCAAATGTGGCCCTTGTTGACATCTTATCTGGCCCCCAAGATGTTATTTTAAATTTAAAATACTTTTATCGCTTAATTTTTTCAGTAATCTTTTGATACTGTTAATACTGATTATGATGAAAGTGCAACAGAGAACGTCAAATGAAACCAATCAAACTTGTTCAGGAACCTGCAACCAAGAAAATATGTTGGGTATCTGACTTGAGTTAATGTAGATTCTGAAACCGGCCCTTAAGGTTTTAATTTTGGCCCCCGAGTTTGACACCCCTGCTAGATTGTCTTCCTGGCATGATTTGTCTATGAATATGCTATTTTACTAATTATCTTGTGATTTTTAGAACATGAATGTGCAAAGACCATGCAAATTTTTTTTTACCAATACCAACCATACCATACCAATTTATTTATAGAGCACTTAAAGGTGGTGTGACATGATGTTGGAACATAGACATCTTTAGAAAGAGGAGCTACACATATGCTTTGAATAATTAATATATAAAAGTATTTTTAAATAAAATAGTTTTAATGACGTAACTCTGCAGTGCGTCGCAGTCAAACGCCGATGCATTTTTATGATGCAATGCCAAGAACGCACCTTGTAAATAACAATGGCAGAGAATATTTTTTAACCGAGGAATTAAGTGAAGATTTGAGCGATTTGTCTTCAGTTTGGGAAGCAGACGTTAGTTCGAGTGATGAACAAGAAACAGCTGGTTCTACTTTTGGTCTGCATCTGTACAGTATTTATTTTGTCTTACCGTGCAGGGTGCGGGGGGGAGTCCGACATCAGATGAGCAAGGTTCCGAGGGTGAAGGGCTGGAACCCGATCGTAGTCGTCTACAGAGCTGGCGATGTTAGAACACCCAAATGTGACACAACGTACCGGCATTTTTCAAGTTATATAAAAGAAAATAGGCGATCTTGAAGACAATGACACTGCGTGATAATAGCAGCCTGCAGACTGAAGTCCTTGTCACTACGTCACGACGTCGCATGCGTAAATACCCGGATGTCCCGTGACGAAACACGGAGCCAATTTCAAAATCACTTTTGAAACAAAATTTCATTGATTTATAATTTTTCTTGTAAAAACTAACATAGTTGAATGATACAACATATATATGTTATTTTGTGCCACTTTATGCATAGTTCCAAAATCATGTCACACCACCTTTAAAACAGCAACAAGGCCAACCAAAGTGCTGTACAATAGAAACAAACAAGCACAGTGGACAGAAAAACACAAAATAAAATAGATATGTAAGGATACATATATAGCAGCAGAAACTAACTAAAATGACCAACACTGTATCGTACAGAGAGGATCAAAACAAATCACACCGTGTTAAAGGCAAGAGAATAGAAGTGAGTTTTCAAGCGAGACTTGAAGACTGTGAGTGTTGGAGCCTGCCTGACACTCAGTGGCAACTCATTCCACAGTCTTGGACCAGAGAAAGCCCTGTCACCTCTGAGCTTACGAAGAGTTTCTGGAACTGAAAGGAGCATCTGGTCTGCTGACCTCAGAGCGCGGTGGGACATATGGCTGCAGAAGATCAGTGAGATAAGATGGGGCTGAACTGTTCAGAGATTTAAAAACATACGTTCATTCATTCATTCATTCAACCTTTATTTAAACAGATAAGTCACATTGTGCCTCGAAGACTCATTTACAAGAGATCTGTTGGACAGACAATAAAAGTGACATATGACCTTTAAAATTAGGAATATTTAAGAGAACCGGTACTCAAAAAAAAAAAAAAAAACTTGATTCTATTTATATTATGAACTTCTATTACTATAATTTATATATAATTTATTTATTTATATATTTTTTTGTTTGTTCTTTGTTGTTTTAGTGAGTCATATTGGTTCTTCTCATCCTGAGCACTTAATTGTTCTGTTGACCTTGTGTTGTTCTGCATTTAATAAAAAAAACCCACTATATTTAAACTTGGACCTTTGTTTTTTCATTTTTGAGAAATAGCCCCCCCCCGGTGGACATTTCAGGAGCCGTCACTGATACATGAGTATTTTGAACTGGATCCGAAGGTGAATGGGTAACCAGTGCAGGGAGGCCAAAACTGGTGTGATGTGCTCTCTATGGCCTGTACCAGTTAAAAATCGGGCTGCAGCATTTTGGACCAGCTGTAACCGTGCAATGGAGGACTGACTGATTCCAAACAGAAGTGCATTGCAGTAATCGAGCCTAGATGTTATGAAAGCATGGATCACTGTCTCAAGGTTCTTTTTAGACAGTATGGGCTTCTTTAGCTAGCCGCCTCAGCTGAAAAAAACAAAAAAAAAACAGGATTTAACAATCATGTTTACGTGACTGTTAAGTTTCAAGGAAGGGTCCATTATCACCCCCAGATTAGTGACCCTTTGTTTCTCTAACGGGGCTAGAGGGAAACGGTCAATGTCGTGGTTATATTGCCACAATTCACATCTGTAAGAAAAAATTTTTGCTATCACAGATGACTAGTCTGAAACTGCAAACACTACAACAAGATTCATGCTCAAGCATCCTATACTGTAATGCTCAGTCATATCACCTGGACAGTTTATTTTTTGTAGAGATGTTTTGTCCTCTATCTGGAGGGTTTCATCAGTCTTGAACCACTTTGGCTGTGGCTGCCTGCCTGGGCAAGAAGACAGCCCCCAGAAACCATCTCCAGCAAACTGGTTGGTCCACTTAAGGAGTTTACTGCATTGTGGGATAACAGTTTACAGTACTTCAAACTCCTCAGACTGACAAAGCCCTCTGGATAGAGGGCGAAACGTCTCTACAAAAAATAAACTGTCCAGATGACCTGAATGAGCATTATTTGATTTGGTACCTGGATGATTGAGCATGAACTTTGATACCTTGAACCTCTTAAGCCTCTTTTCCACCGCTCGGCTCGGCTCGGGTTGGATCGGCTCAGGTCGGCTCAGTTCGGGTCGGGTCACATCTATGTTCTGTTTCCACAGCTTTTTTGTACCCCTTCTGTGGGCGGGGTCCAGAATCCTACTCGTCTTACCACATGGTGGCAGTAGTGTTCCTCAAGCTATTTACTACAGTACTAGCCACCACTAGAAGAAGAACACAATAAAGACTTTGTTTCACATATTATCAATTCTATCAAAAACCACAAAGCTGATATTTTTCAAAAAAATCTAGTGTGATCACAACATGTTCATATACGAAATGTATCCTGTTGGAGTTATTTGAAATAAAATTCAATGTTTTATAGACATAAATGTGTCAACCTACGTCCATTATTTTCTACTTTGTTTCACATATTATCAATTCTATCAAAAACCACAAAGCTGATATTTTTCAAAAAAATCTAGTGTGATCACAACATGTTCATATACGAAATGTATCCTGTTGGAGTTATTTGAAATAAAATTCAATGTTTTATAGACATAAATGTGTCAACCTACGTCCATTATTTTCTACTTTGTTTCACATATTATCAATTCTATCAAAAACCACAAAGCTGATATTTTTCAAAAAAATCTAGTGTGATCACAACATGTTCATATACGAAATGTATCCTGTTGGAGTTATTTGAAATAAAATTCGAATTTTTATAATTTATTTTCGTTGTGCAAACACAGGTTTTGGAAAAAGTCAAAGCGAAACTACTTTAAATGCAGCACATTTGACCATACGTGACAATATTAAAGCGTGGTTAAGCTCAGGAGCCCTCGTACTATTAAAGTCAGCTATGAAATATATTTTATATCTGTTCATTGAGCTACATTTAAAGACATAAAGCCGCCCGCGCGCCGCGTGTTGCTCGTGGCGAACCTATTTTTTTAAAATCCTGCAGTTTTGAGCAGTACGTGATTTTATTAAGGACACGTTCAGCTGAAGACCCATCTTTGCTATAAATTTAAAAAATAATAATTGTTTTTACCGTGTTTATCATGTAAAAGTCCTGCAGTGATCGCGTCCCTCGCTTCCGTAAAAACAGCTCGAGTCTCCTCCTTCCTACTTCCGGAGCGGGTGAGCTCGCTTCAGTACCCCTCTGAAACTAGCCCGAAAATCTCAAGAAATCTCGCGCGGCTTAGCACGGAATATCCGGTGGAAAAGGATGAAAGGGGGTCTCTGCGACGCACATATGACGTAACATCCGACCCGAGCCGACCGGTGGA
>JBBPBX010043264.1:0-27997 GCA_038048925.1 Garcialebias charrua | reverse complement strand
TGCACAGTGTTGAATCCAGCAACACTTCTGCCCACACCAGATGACGGAACGCAGCATGACTGCCAAGCCTTAGCAGAAATCACAGCAAAAAGCAGGCCCGACCTAACAGATGTTCCCCTGACTGAAGGGGAAGTAATCTTTGTAGACGGATCTTCTCGTAAAGACGAAAGAGGGAAAACAAAAACAGGATATGCTGTGGTCACAAGTAAAACGGTGCTAAAAGCAGAAGCCTTGCCACAGCATTTTTCTGCACAGGCAGCAGAATTAATCGCACTAACAGAAGCGTGTAAATTAATGAAACACAAAGCAGCTACAATTTACACAGACAGCCAATATGCATTTTCAACTCTACACACATTTGCACAACACTGGAAAAACAGGGGCATGATAACGTCCACAGGAAAACCTGTGACTCATGCGCAACTGTTGTTAGACTTACTCCAGGCAGTGCAACTGCCATACAGATTGGCTGTGTGTAAATGTACTGCACACACAACAGGAAAAGATCCAGTAAGTTTGGGAAATGCCTTTGCAGACAAAATAGCTAAGGAAGCTGCACTAAAAACTCCAAAAAACATGTTCTTTGCTGATCAAACTTTTATTGATGAGAAAATCATTAAAGAAATGCAGCAACAAGCACCTCTAAATGAACAAAAAATGTGGCTCTCAAAAGGAGCCAAACAAGCAGATGGTCTTTTCACTTGTCCTGAAAACAAACCAATCCTACCAAAAAATCTCTATAAATGCGCAGCAATATTGAGCCATGGAAAAACTCATGTCTCAACAGGAGGGATGGTAGGATTAGTGGGGAAACTATACACAGCTTATGGATTCAACTCTTATTCAAAAAATTTTTGTAAAGCATGTTTAATCTGTATGAAACACAATTCTCAGGGGAACCTGAGACCTAAAAGAGGTCAGTTTCCTAAACCGGTATATCCATTCCAACAACTACGTATGGATTTCATAGAACTAAACCAAAGTGAAGGGAAAAAGTTCTGTTTGGTAATAGTAGATGAGTTCACAAAATGGGTCGAAATCTTTCCAACTAAACACCCAGACGCATTAACAGTGGCAAAAGCCCTTTGTAAAGACATAATACCGAGATTTGGTATACCAGAAAAAATCTATAGTGATAATGGCACACATTTTGTAAATCAGGTCATTACAAAAATAGGACAAGCCTTACACATAGATTTAAAACACCATTGCAGTTACCACCCTCAAAGTGCAGGACTGGTGGAAAGGAAAAATGGTACAATAAAGAACAGACTTAAAAAATGCATGGAAGAAACAGGAAGGCCTTGGACTCAATGCTTAGACCTTGTAAAAATGCACATAAACATAACCAGTACCACAGGTCTAACTCCCTTTGAAACTCTATATGGAAGACCATATAAACTCCCATTGTTCAAAAATACCTGGGAGACGAATGAAGAAATGACACTTGCTGACTACATGAGAAAGATGTTAGAAAAACAACAAAAACAGCAAAACACTGACAATGATCCTACTCTTATTTCTCAACAGGACAACCAGCTGGTACAGCCAGGAGATTGGGTCTTGATTAAAAGCATTAAAAAGAAACACTGGCATTCACCCAAGTGGGAGGGTCCTTTCCAGGTACTCTTGACCACAAACACGTCACTAAAAATAGCTGAACGAAGCACGTGGGTCCACTTAAGCCATTGCAAACTTATGATTCAAAACAAGGATGAATAAACTGATTGCTGAGAGCAAAAATTACTAAAATAATTTTTTATTAGCTACTTTTGCCTAAACTTCGCCTAAACTGTACTTTTGTGTTTTGTGATCCTCATAATTTGGTATACAGTTTAAATAAAATAGGAAATTAGAACTGAAATTAGGAATTCTTCATTCAGCTCACAGAGGGAGCCCGTTGTACAAAGGGGGCTGTATTTATAGTATACAGTCATCTCAAATCGGTGAAGATTGTCCACAACTCTGTGAGCTACTTCACCACAACTCTGTGAGCTACTAGGAAGAAAACCTAGTTTCAGCATTATGAGGACCACAGACCAAAATAAAGGTTTAACAGCCGTAGCATTTTTAATCTTATTGGTAACCTGGATAACCCTAACTAAACCGTGGGAAAGAGAGTGGACTCAGGAAACAAATGAAATAGTACAAAAAAGAAGCGTGCCCAGCCGTGTCAGTACACCATATCCCAATCCTTGCATAAAAACCCAGACGAAACTTCTACAGAGGGAAGAACCATTTGTGTGTTATCATACTCCCACGTTCATTGAATCTGTGTGGTTAAAATTAAACAGCATAACGGTGGGAGGATACCATGGAAACCAATGGCCAGGCTATGATTGGTATTTAAGCACAACCCACTGGTGGGAAAGTGCAAGCTGGGGTGACGTATTTACTACTACAAGCGACAGTTGGACGCCACAACCGAATAACTTAAAGGCCCAGAACTGGTCTAAAATATTGAATATAAAATTGAACAATGTCCAAGGACAACAATACCTGGTCTTTAATTTCAATACAACTTTAATGCCACTAGCCAAAACAAATATAGCTTCAGGGATATATAACTCAACCCCTTGTTACCATCTTTCACTATATGTATATAGACCCCAAGCTAAGGATCCCTACATCTCCTTTAAAGTATGTAACAATATTACAATAGATGAAACCTTTGAACACGCACCCCTAGTCATAGGAGACACAACTACAATGTTTATAAAAAACAAACCACTTGACAAAACAGATGACTGGTTCTCTTTTACTTCTGGAATTTCTGGAAATAAAAATAATTGGTTATTGTTAGCTGAACAAGCAGCCAACATGTCAAAACAAGATTGTGTAGTATGTATGGGCCCTAGGCCCATACTTAAGATAATACCAGCTACTCTTAGCTCTGACTGCCTGATAAACGTGATGAACCAAGCAGTACCTGATACAAACTGCATCTATTGGGACTCAGTGTACCCTCTTTCTCCTCCAGACAAACAGAAACCGCTATTCTCTAAAGTCGTCGCAGCAGCAAATTTTACCTGCATCAACAGAACAGGAAAAGGAGCGCAGATAGGAAATCTTAACAGAAACTGGTGTGAAACAGTTATCACAGTTACAAGTAAATTTAAACCACAGTCTCGCAGTGACATCTGGTGGTGGTGTGGGGATGAGAGACTTTTTGACAGACTGCCTCAGAACACTATTGGTCTGTGTGCAGTAGTTTCACTCCTCCTCCCCATATCCATTTACCCCATGGATAAGAATACCTTGACAACTGAAGTTAGACCAGTATTGCAAACCAGTTGGAATAAGAGATCCAAGAGAGATATGTCACCACCAGGTCATGATCCTACATACATAGATGCTATCGGAATACCCAGAGGGGTTCCTGATGAATATAAATTAGCAAATCAAGTGGCAGCAGGATTTGAAAGTATCCTTCTTTTCATCACTGTAAATAAAAACGTAGACAGAATCAACTACATCCACTACAACATTCAGAGATTGAGCAACTACACTGTGGCTGGATTTGAGGCGGTTCATGAGCAGCTGTCAGCTACCTCTTTAATGGCTTTCCAGAACCGCATTGCGGTGGACATGGTTTTGGCAGAGAGAGGCGGAGTTTGTGCCATCTTTGGTCAACAATGTTGCACTTTTGTGCCTAACAACACGGCAACAGATGGCAGCTTGACCAAAGTGTTGGATGGACTGCGTGCACTTAGTGTCAAAATGAAAGACCATTCTGGAGTTGACACCTCCATGTGGGATCCCTTTGGGGAGTATTTTGGCAGATGGAGTGGCCTCATTTCCTCAATTCTTGTCTCCATAGTAGTGCTTGCAGCAATCCTGATTTTGTGTGGATGTTGTTGTATTCCAATTTTTAAAACGATGTTCAATCGCCTTATTAACACAGCTATTGCTCCCCTGGAAAAGCAGCTGTACACGCTGCTTCCTGTTAATGAAAATACTGATAATTTAACTGACTATGAGATCCACTTTCTTGAACCTAATTCTGCCCTGGACTCAGATGATGATAGTGTCCAGGCAACTAAGGGCTAACCTCTGAGTGTAAGCATTTCTTGTAAATGACCTCATAGCAGAAAAATCTATTGAAGATGCTATTGAGCGACTGGAGAACCTGTAAATGTGATAAACAGGAGGGAAATGTTGGAATAATTGTAAATACATATTATCACATTTATGTTCTTTAATATTCTTTGTGTTTAAACTTATTCCTATTATCTTAAAGTAAACAAAAGTATGTATTCTCTTCACTAATGCTTTGTGATGAGTTGTGTGCAGGAAACCTGTTCGACCGGCAAGCGCCCTGGGCAAAGCTGGCTGTTGGAACAGCTCAGTTGTTTTCCACTCTTGGAAAAATGTGGTTCTACAGGCGGACGTGTACCTATGTGTGAATAAGTCTCCAACATGCTGACGTGATGTGGACGTGTACCTATGTGTGAATAAGTCTCCAACATGCTGACGTGATGTGGACGTGTACCTATGTGTGAAATCAGTCTCAACCGGTTTTTCCCCCTTCCCTCAGCGGTTGAGACACTGTAACTAGGGCATTCCTAAACTCAATAAAAGGCAAGGAAAAACACAAAGAGGCAGAGCAGGCTGGCTCTCCTTGCAAGAAAGATACTCACTTGTGTCTGTTCTCTGTTTTACAGTGTGGTGTTTTAATAATGTTTGGGGTTTAAACCTGACAAATATGTGTCTGAGCTGAACTTTTCTTTAATAAATGAATAATTTTAGCAGGATAAACACCTAAAAAATATTTGTTAGCTGACATTATTGTAAGAGTGTGTCTCAGTTTAATTTTTGTTAATAGATTATTACAAATCAGCTTATTTTATAAAAAGCCTAGCCTGGCCCTCGCCCTCCTGCACAGCTCCGCTCAATTCTCATTTCCCTTCACTGCACAGTCTGGGACTTCTCCCATTAACAACCATTTCTCCGGTAGATTTTTGTTCGGACCAATCAGAGAACAGAAGGGGCGGAGTTTTTGGCCCCTAACCTACGCCCCCACCTGTCCCAGCGCAGCCAGCTCGCAGCGCATGTTCTCATTCAAAGCGATGCAGGAGTCCTGCATCGAGGACTGTTGTATAAATGACACAAAATGTATTAATTTCCCCTTCTTAATCCCTTATCTGGAGTTTTCTTTTGTTTTTTTGGCCAAAAGTCAAGTGTTCGCTCCCTCCTCCTCCTCCTTCTCCTCCTCTCCCTCCGCTGAACACGGAAATGCCCCCACCTGTCCCAGCGCGCAGCCAGCTCGCAGCCGCATGTTCTCATTCAAAGCGATGCATGACTGTTTTATATGTGACACAAATTTATTAATTTCCCCTTCTTAATCCCTTATCTTGAGTTTTCTTTTGTTTTTTTCCCAAAAGTCAAGTGTTCGCTCCCTCCTCCTCCTCTCCCTCCGCTGAACAAGGAAACGTCTCAGGTTGTCACGAGAGAATTAAAGTCAGGTTTTAAGTTGCTGCCCGAGTCCCATCAGATTTCCTGGTCTTCTGGTGTGTTGGACCAGCGCTCCATGGTTTTATTTTATTAGGACGTTTTATTATCATATATTATAAACACAGAATATACAACGGAGCGAGAGAAAATTCAACAGGAGGCGGAGCTGAAGTCAAGTTCAGAAGACCACAGGGGAGCAGCCATCAGCAGAGCCCACGCCTCCAGCAAGAATCGTTTGTCAATGGACAGGTTCCAGACCCTTGTCTGAAGCGAAGTGAAGGACAGGGTATGGTTTCAACCAGGCTATAAAAAGCCATAAATAGGTCGCACCTGAATCTAGGTCGCAGGGCATGCAAAAATGATAAAAAGCCGCGACCTATATTCCGGAAAATACGGTACATGTTAGAAAACATCAGGAACCCCACCTGTAGCCATACTGCTGTTTATAATGGCAAGAACAGAGGGTCCAGTTAATGAGCATGCATCAGGGTGTCTAGTTAATGGTAAAACTTGTTTAAAAAATGTTGCAGGTATGGGCTCAGAAGGGGAACATGATGGTTTCATATGGCCAACAACATCATTTAAAAATGAGGGGGAAATGGGTTCAAAGTGACTGAAGACTGCTGACCAGGGGACAAAGATAGAGGGCTCAGCTGTGGAGTGTGAAATCGATGGCCTAATCGACTCAACCTTTACAACAGATGTCTGACAAACTAATTACAGGTGTCTACAGAGACCTCAATGCTGGCAGACTGAGGCATATTTGGTAAATGGTAAATGGAGCTTATTTATATACCATACCATACCATTTTATTTGTAAAGCACTTTCAACAGGAACAAGTCCACACCAAAGTGCTGGACAAACAACAGGCAACACACAATGAAGTACAACATGAAAGACATAAAAACATTGCAGATCATAAATAAAACGATCAAGTACATATCAGCTGGTGTTGAAAGCAACAGAATAGTAGTGAGTTTTTAACCGGGATTTGAAAACTGCGAGGGAGGGGGCCTGTCTGACAGGTAGAGGTAACTCATTCCAGAGCCTTGGGCCTGCTACGGAGAAGGCCCTGTCACCTCTGCGCTTCAAGCGAGTTACTGGAACTCTTAAAAGTACCTGGTCCTCTGACCTCAAAGCACGTGGTGGGACATATGGGTGAATCAACTCCGAGAGATAGGCGGGGGCGAGGCTGTTCAGTGATTTGTAGACGTACAGGAGAATTTTGAACTGGACTCTAAGATGAACCGGTAGCCAGTGCAGGGAGGCCAAGACTGGTGTAATGTGCTCTCTTCTGCGTGTACTGGTTAAAAATCGGGCTGCTGCGTTCTGAACCAGTTGTAATCGTGCAATGGTGGCCTGACTGACGCCAAGCAGAAGTGAATTGCAGTAATCAAGCCTAGATGTAATAAATGCGTGAATTACTGTCTCCAGGTTATTTTTGGAAAGTATGGGCTTCAGCTTGGACAGTCGCCTCAGCTGGAAAAAACAGGATTTAACGATCAAATTTACATGGCTGTTGAGTTTCATGGAGGGATCCATTATCACTCCCAGATTCGTGACCTTTTGTTTTTCAGACAGGGGTAGAGCGGAAAGGTCGATGCAGTGGTTCGAGGTTGTGTCATTGGGAAGGAACAGTATGGCTTCAGACTTCTTATCATTGAAACTTAAGAAATTTAAAGCCATCCAGTCCCTGATGTCAGCCAGGCAGTCGAGCAGAGGCTGAATAGAGCATGTTCCATTTTGCCTTAGGGGAAGGTAAATTTGACAGTCATCGGCGTAGAAGTGGAAGGGTATGTTGTGTTTCCGGAAAATAGCACCAAGTGGCAGCAGGTATAAGGAGAATAAGAGAGGACCCAGGATGGACCCCTGCGGTACCCCCCATTTAAGAGCCGCCACTGCAGAGCTAAAATCATTGATGGAGACACAAAAGGATCTGTCAGAGAGGTAGGATCTGAACCAATTGAGGGCTGACCCTGTGATGCCCACCCACTGCTCCAACCTAGCAATGAGGATCTCATGGTCGATGGTGTCGAACGCGGATGTAAGGTCCAATAGGACAAGCAGCACAGAGTCACCAGTGTCTGTGGATAGGAAGATGTCGTTAAAAACCTTCAGTAAGGCAGTCTCAGTGCTGTGGAGAGATTTGAAGCCAGATTGGAATAGCTCGGGGATAGCGTGATCCTCCAGGAAGCACTTCAACTGGGACTCAACTATTTTCTCTAGAAGTTTAGAAATAAATGGGAGTCTGGAGACAGGCCTGAAGTTAAAAAACTACTGAAGGGTCGAGGTTTGGTTTTTTCAGGAGAGGTTGAACAGCAGCATGTTTTAATGATTTTGGCACCACACCCGAGGATAGACTGCTATTTACAATAGAGAGAATGGAGGGACCTAGAGTGTGAAAAACCTCCTTTAGTAGCCGAGGGGGGACCACATCAAAGGGTGAACCAGATGGTTTCAGGCTGCACATGACCTGCTCTAGAGAAGACAGAGAGACTGGTTCAAAATGGTCAAATACAGCAACAGATTGAGGTGGAATGGATGGATCATGTGTTGGAGGAGAAATGAGAGCCCGGGTGGTCACAATTTTATATATATATAGCGCTTTCCAGCCCCCTATGAGGGGCCCCAAAGCGCTTTACAATACCAACCATCTACCCATTCATACACACATTCATACACCGGTAGTGGCAGACTGCCATGCAAGGCGCTTTCCAGTCCTACCGGGAGCAACTCGGGGTTAAGTGTCTTGCCCAAGGACACAACAACAACACATGGTGTGGGGAACCGGGATTCGAACCACCAACCTTCCGATCGGGGGACGACTGCCATTACGCCACGGCCGTAGTGGTAAAATGGAGTTAACGGTGTTAAAAAGAACTTGGGGATTAGGACTGTTGAAGGTGATAATTTTGGAGAAATATTTGTTTTCTCTTGTTTAACAGTGGTCTGATATGCTTGCCAACATGTTTTTAACATCAAAAGAAACCTGAAATTTATCTTTCTTCCATTTACGCGCCGCTCTTCTGCACTGACGTCTGGTTGCTCGAATGGACTCATTTAACCAAGGATGGGGCTGTGTGTTTAGGATTCCTGATCTTTAACGGGGTGACTGAATCGAAGATCTTTACACAGGTCTCCTGATGCTGAGATAGCAACTCATTTGTAGTAAGGTACACAAAGGGTCCGGAGTCTGTTAGTGGCAAAGGCAGAGGAGAAGAGAACAGCAGTAGAGTGGTTAAATACTCGACAGGGCCTGAGTGGAGGGGGAGGTTAATGCCCCTTTTCCACCGGTCGGCTCGGGTCGGATGTTACGTCATATGTGCGTCGCAGAGACCCCCTTTCATCCTTTCCCACCGGCTATTCCGAGCGGAGCCGCGCGAGATTTCCTGAGATTATCGGGCTGGTTTCAGAGGGGTACTGAAGCGAGCTCACCCGCTCCGGAAGTAGGAAGGAGGAGACGAGAGCTGTTTTTACGGAAGCGAGGGACGCGATCACTGCAGGACTTTTACATGATAAACACGGTAAAAACAATTATTATTTTTTAAATTTATAGCAAAGATGGGTCTTCAGCTGAACGTGTCCTTAATAAAATCACGTACTGCTCAAAACTGCAGGATTTTAAAAAAATAGGTTCGCCACGAGCAACACGCGGCGCGCGGGCGGCTTTATGTCTTTAAATGTAGCTCAATGAACAGATATAAAATATATTTCATAGCTGACTTTAATAGTACGAGGGCTCCTGAGCTTAACCACGCTTTAATATTGTCACGTATGGTCAAATGTGCTGCATTTAAAGTAGTTTCGCTTTGACTTTTTCCAAAACCTGTGTTTGCACAACGAAAATAAATTATAAAAATTCGAATTTTATTTCAAATAACTCCAACAGGATACATTTCGTATATGAACATGTTGTGATCACACTAGATTTTTTTGAAAAATATCAGCTTTGTGGTTTTTGATAGAATTGATAATATGTGAAACAAAGTAGAAAATAATGGACGTAGGTTGACACATTTATGTCTATAAAACATTGAATTTTATTTCAAATAACTCCAACAGGATACATTTCGTATATGAACATGTTGTGATCACACTAGATTTTTTTGAAAAATATCAGCTTTGTGGTTTTTGATAGAATTGATAATATGTGAAACAAAGTAGAAAATAATGGACGTAGGTTGACACATTTATGTCTATAAAACATTGAATTTTATTTCAAATAACTCCAACAGGATACATTTCGTATATGAACATGTTGTGATCACACTAGATTTTTTTGAAAAATATCAGCTTTGTGGTTTTTGATAGAATTGATAATATGTGAAACAAAGTAGAAAATAATGGACGTAGGTTGACACATTTATGTCTATAAAACATTGAATTTTATTTCAAATAACTCCAACAGGATACATTTCGTATATGAACATGTTGTGATCACACTAGATTTTTTTGAAAAATATCAGCTTTGTGGTTTTTGATAGAATTGATAATATGTGAAACAAAGTAGAAAATAATGGACGTAGGTTGACACATTTATGTCTATAAAACATTGAATTTTATTTCAAATAACTCCAACAGGATACATTTCGTATATGAACATGTTGTGATCACACTAGATTTTTTTGAAAAATATCAGCTTTGTGGTTTTTGATAGAATTGATAATATGTGATACAAAGTCTTTATTGTGTTCTTCTTCTAGTGGTGGCTAGTACTGTAGTAAATAGCTTGAGGAACACTACTGCCACCATGTGGTAAGACGAGTAGGATTCTGGACCCCGCCCACAGAAGGGGTACAAAAAAGCTGTGGAAACAGAACATAGATGTGACCCGACCCGAACTGAGCCGACCTGAGCCGATCCAACCCGAGCCGAGCCGAGCGGTGGAAAAGAGGCTACAGACTCACACACCAAAAAGGTGTTGAATAAAACAGGTTTGTCGTCAGAAAAAACAGTCTAACAAATTTCTAAATTAAAGACAGCCATATGTTAAAGTGTGCGGCCCTGCTGGTGAGTCAGACCAACAACACTATACAAATCTAAAAAAGTTACTGTATGTCTGGTCCTCTGGGCGGGTTCAAAAAAACAAACAATTGTAGAAACATTTCATCTTTCATCCAAAAGACTTTTTCGGATGAAAGACGAAATGTTTCTACGATTTTGTTTTTGTTTTTTGAACCTGTCCAGAGGACCAGACTTAACTTTTTTTAGATTTTTCTACCTGGATTATTGAGCATGCATCAACACTGTATAAAGTTAAAGGACTGGATGAGATCTAAAAACTCCTGAGCTAACGGTTTATCAGGGCAGCAGATGTAGTGGAACACCCTGGTCTCTGAACTGTCGGTGAAAACACCTGAATTCACCCTCGAGTGAATCTCCTTTTTTCTGAAAACCTACAGTGAAGGACAAAATCACTGTTTTATTCCAGTTTAGTTTGAATCAAGAGACACAAATCAGAAGAGACTTCCTTTAATTTGTGTTTAATTCAGACATAATCATTTTATAACCTTGTGTTATTCGTATTTGCATTGAGTTGTTACTCTTAATATGCTGGTTTATTCTGCAGTACGATGGTGCTTAAAACTGTGTGACAGTTCAGGGTATTAAGTTGAACTTCTTAGTTTTGGCTATGAGATGGCCAAAGTAATCACTTTACTGGCGAATCTGTCTGTCTGTTCACTAAACTATCTTCCTGCCTGTCCTTCAGACTTCAACTCGCTGGCCTGCAAAGTCACTCCCGTTCTCTGGGAAACAACCAATGAGCGGGATGGATTTGACGGGGTTAAGCCCTCTACAAAAACTCTAACTTCCTGCTCTCCACGAGTCTGGTGAAGAAGTTGAGATGTGAACTTTCTCTTTGAAGCTGATGAGCAAAAAGGTCCGCATTTCTCAGCAAGGTTTAACAGCAAGCTCGCTGTGGAAGCCGACTTTGAGCTTCTAAGCTCCGACTACAATGAGTGTTCTCATCCAAGAACACTTTTTTTTCTGAAACCAACCAGGAAACCCGCTTTTCTGGTCTGATTAACGCAGACGTCAGTAGACACTGTCAGTAGACACTGAAACCCGAGAAGATTGATCATCTTTGAAGGTAACAAGTCATTACTGTAGATGTTTTGCCAAGTGGACCAACGGCTAGCGAGCGTCTGCCAGAAAGTATGTGACCTCTGGTTTACAGCACATACTCTCAGGATAACCCCCTGACTCTAACTTCTTTTTATCCTCCACCTTTCCTCCTTCTCATGCTGAAACTTCTCCTAAACTATATATTTTGCCAGTAACTAAACTTTAAGTTTATGTGCCTGCAGAAAAGTTAATATAAGACCCTTAACTTGTCTGTTGTCTCTAAGTTTAAATCTGCTGAACAGTTAGTTATAGGAAATTCCGATCGATCCAATCATGTAAATATGTTGTGATGTAATTTTATGATTCTGTTATTAAATGGTTCAGCTCTGCTGTACCAACATAAATAATGTTTCCTGTCAGTTACATCTCATCACTGAGTCACAGAATTGTTAATGATCTGAAAAAGTGAGACCCCTTGAATTATTGATGATAATTTGTGTCAGTCTAAACCCTGCTCAAATTTACATCTAAGTACAGTATAGGTAAGATCAGTGAACTGACTAAGTGCCTATATCATTACACAGACATGAATATTGAAATCCCCACAATTAAAACACCATCATATTTGAGTAGGATTCCAGTTAGAAAGTCAGAGTTCATTCAAAAACTGCTTGTTATATTTAGGTGGTCTATAAAGCACAGCATACAGAACTGGATTGGAGCGGCCCAGCTCAAAACAGTGCAGTTTGAAACTAATAATTGGCTTAATCATGGAGCTGTCAGCAGTTTAAATGTTTCTTAAAAACAGTCAGTAATCCTCCACCATGACAAGTTGTCCTTGGAGTATCGAAAAAAGAGCAATCTTCTGGCAATAATACCCTCCCAAAAAAAGAACACTGAGCTCACTAGGGCAGATCCAAGACTCGGTGATGAAAAGAAATTCCAATCAGCTGGAGCAGAAAAAGACATGTAAGATAAAAGTTTTATTAGCCAGTGCCCTAACATTTATCATAGCCAGCTTCATATAATCCACTGCAGGAGGAGATGACTGCAGTGCCCAGTCCAGTGGTCTCAAATTTGCAGAGTTCGACCCGTATCACAAGCCAGAAACACAGCCGCATACTGTGAGAATTGAACCCAACCAACGGGACCAGACAGTGCACCACAGGATCAGCTCAGCTCCAGGATCGGCAATGGAAACAGTGATCATCAGCTGGAGAGGTTGCTGCAGAGAGTGCAAGGTGGGCTTTAAGCTTCACCAGCCAGCCAGCACGTTTTCCCAGATGTTTGGAGCGTTGTCTCCTTGTAGGCAGGTACACAGCGCAGGTAAACAGGCACGTCCACCCACAAAGGAGGGAGAGGGGTCCAAAGTCCAAAACTCCACTCATAGTGGTCAAAATAGGCGGGTTGGTGGCACAAAGTCGAAGATCCAGAAATTGTTGTCGTTGACATACCAGCAGAGAGTTGATGTCACAAATGAGAAATGAAAAAACATAATACAATCACTGCAGAGGTGGATGGCAAGCCATGTACGTACACAGGGGCCATCTTCCTGGAAGTGAAGATAGCACCTATGTAAAAGAGACCCTGTGGTGAGTGATCATGTTACTGAGAGGGAGGATGTAGAAAGTAAATAATGTGGGCCCAAGGACTGACCCCTGAGGGACACCACAGGTGACTGTGTGAGTTTGGGATCTTGTTTTCCCAATGGAGACTTAGATCTGTCCGAAAGGTAACAGCAGAACGATTCCAGAGCTGTCTCAGTCAATCCTGCAGTGTGTTGTAGGAAATGGAGAAAGACGCCATGATCCACTGTATCAAAAGTTGAGCTCAAGTCCAAGAGGCTCATCATTGTACCAGGGAGCTGAACAGGTAAAGTTGACTGATTTCATTTTAACAGGTGCGCACGTAGGTCCAAAAGATCACTCAAGGTTTTATTGTAGAAGTCGACTGACTCATTAAGGGATGATGGATGAACAGTAAGACAGTGCTGAAGGTCTGCTGCTCTGATATCTGGGTTGATGTTTTTCAGATTCCTGAAAGAGATTTGTCGCTTTTGTTTACACTGTTTAGTAGGGCTGGGCCATATCATATCATTCCCGGTATTACCGGTAAAAAAACTTGCCCAGGCAAAAAAGTTATATCATGATATGCTAATTTCATGACGTAATACGTCAGGGCGCCCCACCCCCTTAACACCCGAGCGCTTCAAACAACTGCGCACCTCCCCTCCACCAGTCTGTACTGGTGTGACGTTAATTAGTTACTACTAAAATGCTAAAAACAAACAACGTGCGCGCGTCTCAGCTGGCACAGACAGCTCAAATGCCCCCCCCTCCCCCCCGCTCTGAGCAGCCGCGGTGCTGCTTGTCCCCCGCTAAACTGTTGTTACAAACACGCGCGGCTCCACAGTCGGTCCACGATCAGAGACAGATCAGTTAAAAAAATGAATCAGAGGAATGACACGTTCCTGCAGGAACAGATGAAGCTGAAACATGAACAAGTTTCAGGGTCAACTGGATGCCTTGTCACAACTTGTAGAAGTTACAGCTCATTTAAAGGCAACATATAATTTGTTGTGTTTCATTTATGCTCAAAAAATCTTAAGCTTCATTTTATTTAGTTGTTTTAGGAAACTACACCTGCACTTTAGTTTTTGTGGTGGATTTTGTTGATCTATATTTTGTGCAGACTTTTTCAATCGAAATAACAGATTATTTTTATTTTTATTCTTGGAGACTGAATACTTTACTAAATAAAGTAATTTCAGTAAAATTTCCCCTTGTTTTTTTTTTAAATTTATATAATACTGCAAAGCAACATGTTAAGTTAATTTTGGCAAATAAATAAAAAAAGATTTTTTTGTTATATCAAAAAATTTATCGTTATCGTGATAATGCTCTGAAATATCACAATATAATTTTTGAGCCATATCGCCCACCCCTACTGTTTAGTTTGAAAGCGCAGCTCCATAGCAATGGCCTTGTGGTCAGAGACACCAAGATCGCGTACACTTACATTACTGGCAATATGACTCTTAATGTCTGACAAGGCCTGGCTGGAGTGGGGATTGACTCGCAGACAAAAGAGGTGTTGAATAAAATAGATCTGTGGTCAGAAAAAACAGCAGCCCCAATTTCTAAATTAAAAACAGTTAAACTATATGATTAAACTAAAAACATCTGTTTTCTCTGGCATTTCACTCAGTATGATTTGATTTACTATATTTTGTTCAGTGTTTTTATGTTTTTCTTTGACACTTTTAATAAATTTTCAGTACTGTCATCATTTTTATTTTTTTCCCCATTAAATTAATCTCATAGATTTTATTGTTAAGCACTTTGGTAACAGCTGTTGTTTTAAATGTGCTTTATAAATTTCTTTTCATTCAACCTTTATTTACACAGGTTAATAATACCATTGAGCCTCGGGGACTCGTGTACAAGAGACCTGGTTTTAACAAAGAGTGATGACGACAGTGGACAACAAAGATAACATAAAAAGCATACATATTGAGAAGAAGATATGAAAGAAAATGGTATTAAAAATACTAAATAAAAGCCGCTAGATTATAAGGTGGTGTAGAAAATAAAAACAGGAACATGTCTGCAATGGTTTTTGCCAGGAACTTGGCAGATGTCTGAAGCCACTTGACTATCGCTGCTCAGTCTGTGGGAGCTTCAGTGAGGATACGAGGGAGCGGCATGAACTGTTTATTAAAAATACTTAAGCACGACTCGAAGCGAGCCTTTAGTCCAGCCCCTCAGCAATCACCCAGCGGGCCAGGCCAACAGGAAATGTCCTGGTGCTCCCGATGGCCAGTCCGCCACGGTCTGGAGGGGAAAAGTTCTGAATGTGGTTTGTGTTAAAGGAGCCTTTAAATGTATCTGTGGTTCTGTTTGTTAATATAAAGTGTTGTTTTGTAACGATGATTGATTAGGTTTGATTTGAATTTTACTCAGTGCCGTGATATGGGGCAGGAAGATGCAGTATCACTGGAACGTAAACTACTTTTGTTGTCGAACAGCACTCGGACAGAAAGGTAAATCTCACAAAATTAATAAAATCTGACGTGTTTCTCTGTGTTCTGATTTAATCAACATAAAATTAGTTTTTTTTTTCTGAATGTGTTTATGAAGATTCTTTAGAATTAAATCAAAACAAAAGATGAAAATTGCTTTGGGCTGGCAACTACTCATCAGTCCTTTTCATGAAATGTTTTATTTTTAACGGCACTATCTAACAGTAAAAATGTATTTCATCAAGATAGCCATAGTTAAAAAGTATCTCATAATTATCTTATAATTATCAGTTCTGTTAAAATGGCGTTAAAGAGATTGACCGAGTAAAATAAGTTTCATTAATAATAATAATAATAATAATAATAATGAATTCAATTTATAACGCACTTTTCATTAATGAAAATCTCAAAGTGCTAATAATTAATAATTAATACATTAAGAATAATTAATGTTGGTGTTCTTTTAAGCAATTTAAGAATTGCTACATATACAGTAAAGCTTAAAGCTCCACTGACATGTTCTTTTCACTTTTCAAAAAATGGCACAACATATATAAATATTAAGATAGACCTCTGACCGTTTTTGCTAAAATAATGTTAAATGAATGACAATTTCTCTCAAAATAGTTTAAAATTAGCGCCGTTTTTTTAGACCGTAAATCCGGATCTTCCGGTCACGTGAGCATTCCTGTTTCTGACGTCACGTCCGTAAATTTCGCCAGCGCACCTAAAAACACTCTATTTTCATCTAAAAACTACTTTTGAGTGCATAAAAATGATCGGAAACGTGTGTTTATATGCTTAACTTGCTAACTGTAGTGAAAAAACACATGAAAACTCAGTATTTTTTTCGTTTTTTCCAAAAATTCGCAACCCGGAAGTCCGTTCGTAAATTTCGCCAGCGCACCTAAAAACACTCTATTTTCATCTAAAAACTACTTTTGAGTGCATAAAAATGATCGGAAACGTGTGTTTATATGCTTAACTTGCTAACTGTAGTGAAAAAACACATGAAAACTCAGTATTTTTGTCGTTTGAGCAGAGTTCAGTATCGGACGTGACGTCAGAAACGGGAATGCTGACACGTGACCGGAAGATCCGGATTTACGGTCTAAAAAAACGGCGCTAATTTTAAACTATTTTGAGAGAAATATTACCCAGGAAAGTTTTTAATATCAAGATTTTATTGTTGGATACAAAATAGCACAAGTGTGAAGTTAATTTTATTGTGTTATTAAGTTTGGCCTTGTTGCTGTTTAATAATAATAATAATGAATTTAATTTATAACGCACTTTTCATTAATGAAAATCTCAAAGTGCTTTATAAATTATGTGGTATAGTATGGTGGTGTAAACTCAAATCAACATTATCTTTAGGAACGTAGTCAGAAGTCATTCAATCTTTTTCATCCATTTGTAAATATTGAACCAGAATGTCTGTTTTTACATTTCATGAGAAAAAAAATGGGTTCCACCTCTGCCAAACATGTGTTTTTAAATTATAATACAGTACAGGTTTTTTTTTTACTTTATTGAACTATTGAACATACAGAACAAAGGAACGCAAGAACAGAATAACAAATGACATTCTCAAATTACAATGATACAAATAAACATGTAAAATATATTTTGTCATGCATCCGAAGGTCAGCAAATGCTTAAACAAATTAACAAATTAAACTGCATAAATTTAGGTAATATTATTATTATCAGAGAATTAGGAAATAATAATACAGTACAGTTCTATGGTCATCAAAACACTTTTTACCTTTTCTTGAAAAATTAAGATCAGATTCCAGTAGCACTTCAAACCATAGATCTGTTTTCTAAAGCCTCGGGTCTTCGCTTAAATATTAATAAATGTGAGCTATTTTCCCTGAAGGACCATCCGACGCTATCAATATGTAACATAAATGTTAAAAGATAGGTAAAATACTTGGGTGTAGTGATAACAAAGGATAAATGGTTTCTGATAAGGTGAATATTTGGAACAATATTGACAAATGTAAATCGATTCTAAATATGTGGTCACAGAGGGACATTTCAATTTTTGGTAGGATTTTATTAACTAAGATGGACAGTCTTTCCAGATTTATTTATCCAGTCTTTTCCCTTCCTATATCAACCAAGATGATAAAGGCTATTAATACTTTAAATTTTAATTACATTTGGAGGAAAAAAATCCCTGAGCTGAGTCAAAAGGCAAAGCTCTCAATTTACCGATCGATCTACGTTCCCACCCTCATCTATGGTCATGAGCTTTGGGTTATGACCGAAAGAACAAGATCTCGGATACAAGCGGCTGAAATGAGTTTTCTCCGCAGGGTGTCTGGACTCTCCCTTAGAGATAGGGTGAGAAGCTCAGTCATCCGGGAGGGACTCGGAGTAGAGCCGCTGCTTCTCCACATCGAGAGGAGCCAGTTGAGGTGGCTCGGGCATCTGGTTAGGATGCCTCCTGGACGCCTCCCTGGTGAGGTGTTCCGGGCATGTCCCACCGGGAGGAGACCCAGAGGAAGACCCAGGACACGCTGGAGGGATTATAGTCGTTTTCGCATTGGCCGGCCCTCCCCGGCTCCACCCTGCCTCTAACCCGGGTTCAGCGTGTTCGCATTTTATTTTTTTTCCCCGGCTCCGCCCTCGTTTTTTGGACTTTGGTAAAGTAGACATCAAAAAGATCTGAACTAATTTTATATCATATCCAGTCTCTCCTAAAGCCAAGGAAATTCAATTTAAAATAGAATTTAAGCTACTAAGGAATTTCTAAGGACAACATTTAAAATGGACAATGGGAATTGTGTTTTTTGTGAAACAGAGAGTGAGAACCTGGAACATCTTTTCCTTGATTGCAGGGTAGTTCAACAATTTTGGCTTGATTTTAAAATGTGGATTCAATCCAAAGGGATTCAGCTACTTACTCTCACTTTTAAATAAATTAAATTTGGGTTAATTTTTTCATTCATTCATTCAACCTTTATTTATACAGGCTAGCCTCGTTGAGTCACGGGGACTCATTTACAAGAGGGACCTGTCTCACTCACACCAAACAACCATCCACTCTCACACTCACACCTAGGGTCAATTTAGAGTCACCAATCAGCCTAACAAGCTAATTAATACGATAATGAATATGCTATCAATAGTTTGATTTTATTAGCTAAACATTATGTTCATAAATGTCGTTTTTTCAAATGTAAACCTAATGTGAACCACTGGAAGAATGAGTTAAAGTCCTAGGCAAAATCTTTTAAATATGTAAATGAAAAAAAAATGCTGGCAAATTTCTTAGTTTCTTGGCTGATTTCAATTTCCGCATATATTTATTTTTATTTATTTTTCATTATTCTTTGTTTCACTGTTATCACCTTTTGTAAATTTTGAGTGTAAGAATTTGTACTTTGTTTTGTGTTGTTAATAGTTAAATAAAGTTATAAAAAAAAACAAAAAACTTTTTACTACTTCCGCCGGTGCTTTTCATTGAGACACCACCGGAAGTAAACAGCGCTATCTGCAATACAGTATTACACAGTGCGATTTAAGGCAAATATTTTAGCTGTGTTGGAATCATTTGTTCTTGGTTAACTGAAGCCGCTCATATAATTTATAGAATGTTATGTTTTATTGAATTTTGAGTATTTCTTCATATTTCAGTTTTCTTCAAGCTTTTTACGGTGAGACACAACCGGAAGTGCAGCAGGGGCTAACAGTTAGCATAGTTAGCTGATCGTTTGTGGTGGTTTGTGAGTGAGAGGTGGATGTGCGAGTGTGCGAGTGTGTGCAGCAACAATGTCTTCAGTTCAGTCTCTGAGAGAGTTTATCAGCGAGCGACTAACTGCTGCTGCTGAAGAAATATTCACAGAGTTTGAAAAAACCATCGTCCAGTACGAGGAAGAGATCGATCGTCAGCGCAGACTGCTGGACATCACCTGGAAACCTCAGACACACCTGCACACAACAGGTAGGAGCTGCAGGGGTGTACACGTGCAAGTATTTGTTTATGACACACTTGTGTTCCGTTGAGGAGACGGGTGGATGTTTTCAATGAAAGACTGATGTTTGGTTCATACTGCTGTCAGAGCGTTCATCTGCCTGAAAGAGGGAATTTGCAAGCAGTGGTGGAGAAAGTACTCAAACACTGTACTTAAGTAAAAGTACAAATAAACAGACAAAAATGTACTCTAGTGTAGCCGGAAGGGTATGGATAAAAATAGGATACTGAAGTTTAAAAATACTATTTTAAATAAATAAAATTGGTTAAAATGATTGTACCCAAAAGTTATCTTTAAAAGCATGCAGGCCCGTTTGCAAAGGAGGCTTGAGACAATGTCACACACTGACACCAATTAAATTCCACAGTTGTTTAATTAAATAATGCAAAGTTAAAATATTCACAATTTTAAAAGGTAGCAATAGCTCCAGTCAATAATAAAAGTGCAATTCAGTAAAATGTTCTATAAAACAGGAAACACACACACACATTTCCTACACCAAACCAGGATTACTGTCACCGCCTGGAGGGATCCTGTATCAATCACATGACAGTCCAAAGTCCACCCTGGTTTGATCTGTCGCCCCGGAAGAGACGCCACTCAAGCAGACACCTGTTCAATTAGTCGAGCTGGACATCAGTCGGCCCATTTCAGCCCGCAGGACGCGTGACGCAGCCCGCCTCACGCCGTCCAGACAGCGGGCACCAACACAGGACCAGTCGGCAGTCGATGGACGACCCAGATGGAGGCAGAGACCAGTCGGGACAATCCGGACAGCAGCAAACAGACAGCCAAGGACAAACACAGGCAGATGGATGCCAAGGACAAACACAGGCAGATGGACGCCAAGGACAAACACAGGCAGATGGACGCCAAGGACAAACAGCAGGGACTAAAACAATCAATATTTAGAATTAAAATGTGAAAAGTATAAAACAGAAAGATAAACTGGCGCTTACTCACCACCAAGTTCCACCTCTAGCAAGAGAGGGAAACAAGAAGCTTGTTCCGGTGGTCGCTAAAACAGTAGTCCATACGGACCTAAAGCACCCAATTACAATAGCGCGTGACACAGCCAGCAAACGCCGCCGGAAGGCGGATGACGTGTAGCCAACCCTGGAGGCTGGACCTTTTTTATACAGGAAGCCAGCCCCAGACCCACCAATCACCTCCCTACACTTGTGTGGTGCATTCAATGTCCGCAGGACATCCTGCCACACTAGTAAAAGTGGAAGTACCATATTAATGTTTTTACTTAAGTAAAAGTAAATAAGTACTTGCTTTTAAAAAATACTTAAAGTATTAAACTAAAAGTACTTGCTGAATTATTAACTATTGCAATGGTCTACACCAGTGGTCCCCAAACTTTTTCCTGTGAGGGCCACATAACTTTTCCCTTCTCTGGTGGGGGGCCGGAGTCAGTTTTTAACAGGAAAAAGTGTGACGATTGCAGGAGTGCCTCAGGGGTGCCCAACCTTTTTTGAACCAAGAGCTACTTTTGAAGTCGGCAGTTTGCCGAGAGCTACTCGTCCAGTCTCAGTATCAAAAAACAAAATTTTTCATATCCCTACTCCTCACTTCTTTAAAGTAAATAAAACAGAACGTAATGTGTTGCTAGTTTTATTTAATTAAAGTATTTTATCAAAGTAAAAGGACGCAATATTTGAAAAGCACACCATATTTTTTAAAGAAACGAATAAACAATGAACTGAACAATATAAAACTCCCTCATTTACACTAACTATTTACAAAAAGTGACTTACAAAGGTGCAGATTTACAAATCTCCAACAACTATTTCAAACCTCAATAAAACCTAAATATCAAAACTAGGCAGCTGCTCTGTGCAGCAGGATGGTGTCATCTGGTGCAAGCTGTATAAAATAAATGTGTCTCTACCTTAGTGGCACTTCTGACACTGAGAGGAGGAGGCCAGGGTCTCATAAGTTCTGCCAGTTAAGCTCTGCCAGTCAACACCTGCTGGAGGTGCCTCGCTCAAGGTACAAACAATGGGGAGACCGGTCATTTTCTGTTGCCGGCCCAAAAGCCTGGAACAGCCTCCCCCTTGAGCTGCGTGCCACCTCTGATCTGACTCTGTTCAAAACCAGACTGAAGACCCACTTGTTCAAAAAAGCTTTCAGTGTGTAACTTTTATTACTTTTGGTATTTTAATATGTAGCATTTTTTATTTCCATTGCCTTTTTATTTCCACTTGTTCAAGGCAGGCAGGTCTCCAGATGATCATCAGTCATTGTGGATCTGTTTTTGGACTTGATGATTTTCATGTGTGAAAAAGCAGACTCACACAGGTAGGTAGATCCAAAAAGTGCTGTTAAGTTCAAAGCACATCTTCGAATGTAAGGATACTTTTCTTCTGAGAGCAGACTCAAGAACTCTCCATCCATGCCAGGTGATGCTCGAATTACAGATGAGGCAAATAGACTTTGAATTAGAATAAACAAAAAATACTCCTCCTCCCACTCTGTGTGAAAATAATACGTTTTTGTTTGCTTGTTTGCTAGTTTTCCATCCATGTTTACTGTGTACCGACAGCTTTATGTGAAAGGGAGACAATTCAACTTACTCCTTCATTTTTAAAAACTGTGTTAGGATAGGCTAAGTACTTGGTGACCGTACAGTACTGTACATGTATTCATTTGTAAAAAAAAAAAAAAATTTTTTTTTTTTTTTTTTTTTTTTTTTGTGGGGCCGGACCAAAGGTGGGGGCGGGCCGGATGCGGCCCGCGGGCCGTGGTTTGGGGAACACTGGTCTACACAGTATCAAGTATTCCTACCGTATGTATATTTTCTGTAATACATTAATAGTGTTGAGTCATTGTAAAGAACAATGCTGCAGATAATACATGTTTTTATTGAGTTTACTCTGTGACACAGTTCACACTTGAACTTGTGATTCTGTGCAGCAGAATTTCAGGGATGACATGCAGAGTTAAATGACATTAAAGCTATTGTCTGTGATTTCTGTATGACCAAAACACTTAGAAAATTTTTGAACAGGGAAAGCCTTCTGCTCCCTCCCCCTTGCTCTCTGGCTGACCTGCAACTCTGCCTCCTTAGCTCCTCCTCCTCCCAGCGCTGCAGGCTGGGACAGGCAGGGGATGAGCTGCGTGAAGCAGACACCCCACCCACATGAACAAAACTCTGTTTTTATTGGCTGGTTCACGGCTGGTCACTGTGGGTTTTTATAAATGCTTTTATTACCACCGGGAGACGCCAGAGGACTATATTTTTTTTCAGAGATTACCTGTCAAACATCTATCTATCATAAAATAGTGGCAGAGTGAAGAAATATGTTTAAAAAATAACTTGCATACTGATCCTTTAAGCAAAATAAGAAAGAGGAATGATTATACCTTTAAAAGTTTTTATTTAACACAAAACAAAACCAATGTGTCAATTTAACTGCAGTAAAAACATTTAAGTAAAAGTTGTCTGATGAAAAAAGGAGCATTAGACCTAACAAAACCTACGCTGATGACGTTTTTATAAAATAAAAAATAAAAAACAACAAGACGTCGACACACTGAACGAGGTCACTGAGAGTTTTTCCACCCTATCTGCTGTGAGGTTAAACTGGGGAAAGAGCACAACTTTTGCTGTGTGTGACTGGTCTGAAGGGCTCCCAGTTCTCCCTCATGGTTTTAAATACATTGGCGTCTAGGGTATAAGAATTTAGTACCAAAAAAAATGGGGAAAATTTGAAAGAGAAAGTCAGGAGTAAATTAGAAAAATGGAAATGCTTGCCTAGAGAGGAGGGGGGACAGGGCCATGTCCACCTGACCAGCAGAACAGCCACTTTTCAAATACAGTTCCTCCAGAAGTACCTGGCAGGACCTCCTGACACTGTGTGGCAGGACGTGACCAGCTGCATCCTCAGACGTGTGAGCGGGTTGGGGCTGGATGCTGCTCTGTTTCTAACCAATGTTGGCCTTTTAAAATTAAAGGGGTTGCCCCAGTTTTATCAGTGTTTTTAAATCATATTCCTTTTTTAAACCGAACAGATCATAAACACATAATTTGGCTTTTAGAAGAACCATTAGTCTGTGGAGCAAGAATGAACGTCTGATAACACGTTGCCAGATCTGCCAGAGGCACTGTGTGGGTCTTCAACTTTTTATGTCCACTGATGTCATTTCTTTGTCTTTTGGTCCAGAACTCCCGCAGCATTTTGTCTGGAGACGTGAGGAGCTGGAGGTTCTCACTGAGCAGCAGCTCAGGAACCACAAGATGAACTCTGGATTGGACCAGAAGGAACCACAATCTCCAGCAGGAGATCATCAACCACAGAAAACAGAAGACCAAGAGGAACCCAAACATTTACTGCAGGAGGAGCAGGAGGAGTCTGAACCTCCAGAGAAGGAACCAGAATCACAAGTTAAAGAAACAGAACCTCCACAGATGAAAGAGGAAGAGAAGGAACTCTGCATCTGTCAGGATGAAGAGCAGTTTGGTGTGAAGCTGGCAAATGAGACCTTCATGGTGACTGTTGTCTGTGAGGAAAAAGATCACTGGGAACAACTTCTTCAGAATTCTCCTGAAGCTGAGACCCAAGATCAGGAAAAAAGCAGGACTGAAGATCCTGGATCCAGCAGAGAAGAGGAGCTGAAACAGAAAGTTAGAAGTCCTCAAACCAGAGAACATGGAGACGATGTGGACAGTCCAGAACTTAAGAGACACAAGAAAAGTCACACAGGTGAGAAACTGTTCACCTGTGAGATTTGTGGTAAATGTTTTTCTTGCAACAGTCAATTAACCTGATACTTGAGGGTCCATGTTGGTGAGAAGCTTTTCTCATGTCAGAGTTCAACAGAATTATTATCCATCCAATATCTTCATCTTGTTCTGGACTCGGGTCACAGAGGCAGCAGCTTAACCATCCATCCATCCATCCATCCATTTTCGTCCGCTTATCCGGGGTCGGGTCGCGGGGGTAGCAGCCTAAGTAGGGAGGCCCAGACTTCCCTCTCCCCAGCCACTTGGAGCAGCTCCTCTGGGGGAATCCCAAGGTGTTCCCAGGCCAGCCGAGAAACATAGTCCCTCCAGCGTGTCCTGGGTCTTCCTCTGGGCCTCCTCCCGGTGGGACATGCCCGGAACACCTCCCCAGGGAGGCGTCCAGGAGGCATCCTGGAGCTTTTTTCATTCATTCAACCTTTATTTATACAGGCTAGCCTCGTTGAGTCACGGGGACTCATTTACAAGAGGGACCTGTCTCACTCACACCAAACAACCATCCACTCTCACACTCACACCTAGGGTCAATTTAGAGTCACCAATCAGCCTAACAAGCATGTTTTTTGGTCTGTGGGAGGAAACCGGAGTACCCGGAGGAAACCCACGCATGCACGGGGAGAACATGCAAACTCCACCCAGAAAGGCCCCGGACCGGGATTTGAACCGGCAACCTTCTCGCTGAGAGGCAGCAGCTCTACCAGTTGTGCCACCGTGCTGCCCAACCAAAGAGGTTCAGATATCTGGTTCCACAGCCACGTATTCCAGGAGGACTTAAAGGAGTCCCCTTCCTCTTATGCCGGGTACCCACCTAAATTGTCAGAACGCTCCTGCCGCCCCCTTTTGGCCGCTTGTCATGGTCACACTGGGAGACACGTGTCTGATGACGCACAGCAGCACGTGACGCATAGCAGCACGTGATCCCCGTTCCTACTGGAGTGGGTTTTCTACGAGCCGAACTGCAGCTCCGACAGTCTTTGTTGAGATTAAAACATTTTTTTTATGTTTGGGGTGATCGTACGCTGGAGCGGACAGCAGCAACTGTAAAAATTCAAGTTTCTTACCGGAGTCTGGTTCCAATTCATGGAGGCTCGATGGGGTAAGTTTAAAAAGTCCAAAAAAAGTCCTGTTGTCGTTGTGTAATCACATAGCAGAGGCTCTCCCGATTGGTTGTTGCGATGCGTCGAGCAACGTCGAGCCGCAAAATATCAACTTTTCGATCCGACGCTGCTCAACGCGTAGGTTGCTTCGGACGCGCGCGTGCGCGGAAAGGAACTGCCGCGTGCCGCCGCGCCGCTTCAAACACTCAAAACGCGCCGCTTCACAATACGCAGCGCCTCGACGCGTCTCCACATATACTTTGCATGTAAACCGGCCGTTTCCGCCGCCCGACACGGGTCCAGTGGGTAACCGGCATTACCATAGGTGAGGAGTAGATATTTAGACACATAGCTTTGCAGCTCAGCTCCGTCTTCACAACAACAGACCGGAACAGAGAACACAATTCTACAGTTGCTTCATCTGTTGGTCCCACACTTCATTCTTCCCTCATTTCAAACACTTAGCCAGTGTTTCATGGCTGGCACAGAATTCACAAAATTTCTCCTGACGTTGAGGTTTGACCTTTTACCAGACTTTCTTATCCAACATTTCTGAATTACTTACTGGAGAGACTAAGGAGTGTGATTCTTCTGTAATTAGAGCACACCCTGTGGTCCCCCTTTGTGAAGAGGTGAACCGCCACCAGTCTGCCAATCTAGTGGCACTGTCCACTAGGGCTGTAGTGATACAGTAATCTCACGATACGATACACGATATTCTGCTCACGATACGATATATATTGCGATATTCAGCCAACGATACAATTCGATACAATATTGCGATTTTCTGAAAGATTTTAAAGGGACAGAGTGATTTTGGTGACATTTTGTGACTTTTATAGACTTGGATTATATTAATTTTACTGAAAACTGATTAAAAGCACCAACTATACAATACTTGGCTCTGGTTGGACATGGACACAGACTTAAAGTCGACAGCTGGACAAAATGAATCAAAGAAGTGTTGAGAAAACATGTGGGCGGCCGTGGCGTAGTGGTAATGGCAGTCGTCCCCCGATCGGAAGGTTGGCGGTTCGAATCCCGGTTCCCCACACCATGTGTTGTTGTGTTAGGGCTGGACGATATGGCCAAAATTTTTATCACGATATAGTTCTTAATTTCGGTCGATATCGATATAATTCGATATCGATATAAACAATATAAAAGCCTAAAAAAAAACTATAAACTATACAAATAAATTAATGTTCTCCTTGTATTTGTATTTAGCCTCCAAAAAGATGGAAATCACCATCAAATAAACATAAACTTCTCAACCCAATAATTCTCAGTCGGGTCATCTGGACAGTTTCTTTTTTATAGAAACGTTTCACCCTCCATCCTCCATCCAATTTCTATAAAAAGAAACTGTCCAGATGACCCGACTGAAAATTATTGGATTTGGTACGTGGATTATTGAGCATGAACTTTCTTGCCATAAAATTCTCAACTGTGTCAATATTAATAGTTTTAACTTTAAACATCTTTAAAATTTACAGCATTGAAATTCATAGTTAATTAAATAAAACTTTTGGGTGTTGTTATTTATAAGAAGCTGACATAGAAATCTCATGGAAATTACTTAAGAATAAAAATAACAAAATCAATTGCATTACTGTATAAAGTAAAATAGTTTTTGAATGACAAAGTTTTGAATATATTGAATAATGTAATGATTGTTCCATATTTAATCTGTTGTATTGAAGTTTGGGGAAAAGCATGTAAAACTATTACAAACCCTGTTTTTTTTGTTTTGTTTTTAAAGAGCTACAAGAATTATTAGTAGGAAGTGCTATGGTCACCCAACAAATATTTCATCAGTTTAAATTATTAAAATTTTATGATTTGGTTGAACATAGTATTTTACAAGTCATGTATAAAACTGAAAAAAAACCCCCCAAATATTCAATTAAAATTTGTTTAAAGTTATTAAACCCTGAAGGGAATGTAAATGTTTGTAAAACCTCCATTTAGGACTAGTTTGAAGGAGCTGAGTTGTAAATCAGGAAACAGGATTGTGTTGACTTGATATCACCATAAACATTTCTAAAACTATTTATATGTTTTAAAAGATGATTAAATCAAAGTTGTTGGGAAGGTGTGGTGCAGGTGAAGTGAAGGTTGTTGTTTGTTTGTAGTTATTTTGTATTTTTTAAACAAGGGGCAGATATTAAAACACTATTTTCGTCTTTCTGCACATTTTCATTCAGTGTTTTTTCTTCTTCTGATGAATTTGTTTTATTTTGAATAAAAAAACATGCAGCGCTGCTGGGGCTGTTTGTTTACGTTGTAGTTTCAGGGAAACGTTGGCTCAAACTTTATTGTTCTTCATCTTCTGACTCTCATATTATATCGAGTGGAAACTCTTCAGATTAAACAAGTTAGATGTTCCCACCGCTAGTTAGAACGACTTTGTCACGTTTTGCAAAATAAAGAAACCGAGTAAGACTCGCTGCAGATGAGACCTGCAGTTTAACAAAACCGAACTACGTCCACACCGACGAATTAGTCTTTCCTCTCATCAGTGATGTCGTCTGCTTTCTCTTCGCTTGTGAAACTTTGTTCAGTCACATTCTGACGGTCATGAGCACTCGTTTGACTCGTTTTGAAGCGAAAACTTAACGC
>JBBPBX010043263.1:16246-27997 GCA_038048925.1 Garcialebias charrua | reverse complement strand
AACCATGACCGCATTTGTAAGTCGATGTGAACGTCAGACTTGGAGGTCGTATAGACCGGTTCACAGTTAATCTTTTATGACTATAAATTTGCAGTTATACAATTTATTTATTAAGAATGTTGTTTTTTTAAATAACATTTTAATGCATTTCCTCAATCCTTTTTTATTTTTTACAAATTTAATTACCTTATTACAGTATTTATTGAAGAATATCATTATATCATCATCATCATCATCATCATCATCATCATCATCATCATCATATTATCATTATTCAATTTTATTCTGCGTTGCTGCAGGCATGAGGTGAAACATTAATTTTCAGTAGGTCCTTCTGAAGTTTTTATTTTTTATTTTTATTTTTTACTTTATTTAACTATTAACAATACAAAACAAAAAAGTACAAATTCTTACAATCATCAGTTACAAAAGGTGATTCATAACATAGTGTAAATAAAACAAATAAAGAACAAAACAAAAAAAACATGAGGAAATTGAAATCAACCAAGAAACTAAGAAATTTGCCAGCATTTTTTTTCATTTACATATTTTAAAGATTTTGCATATGACTTTAACTCGTTCTTCCAGTGGTTCACATTAGGTTTACATTTGAAAAAAAAAAAAGACATTTATGAACATAATGTTTAGCTAATAAAATCAGATTATTGATGGCATATTCATTATTTACATTCGTATTAATTAACCCAAAATTGATTTCTTTTAAATTGCAGGGTAGTTCAACAATTTTGGCTTGATTTTAAAATGTGGATTCAATCCAAAGGGATTCAGCTACTGATTCTCACTTTAAAAGGTCCTTCTGAATACTGGATCCATCTCATCATCCCATTTCAACATCTATTAGTCCTGTCACAATAAAAAAAAATTGCTGGGCTATCAATTGTCTCAGAAATTATTGCGATAAACGATATTATTGTTTGAAATTTGACAATAATGAGTAATTATTGTCAATTTAAGAAAAAAATGTTGCTTAATTTTATTTTGAGTGTAGTATCTTTTTGGACCACCGGATGACAGTATAAGACTGAACTGAAGGATTGATAGTGAGGGCACGAGCAGCGTGTCTCTTTAAGAAAAATGGGAGGGAGGACCCTGGACGTAACATGGGCTGTTCCTTTCTGTCCGGTTCATGAGAACTGGAAAGAAAGCGAATGAGTGGATGCTCAGAGTGGTTGGAGCTCTTTAGCATAGCATTTTCCCACAAAGCTTTTACTAAAAAATCAGTAAGCAAGTTCTCAGCTTTTTTTTTCTTGAGGTCAGCCTGTTAGCTTAGCTTGTAGCTTAGCTTCTCAGCTTAGCTGCTTTTAACAATCCAAAAACACGGGTTTGGACAGTTAGAACAGATTTTAAAGAGAAAGGGAGGGGTCATTGAAGAGCACCGGAGTTGAGCATTTTGTCATCCAGTGTCCAGTAGAAAGAGAGAGACATGAAGAAACGATAAAGCCGATAAATGAAAATGAGGTCTATACTTTTCATTTATCACGCGATTCATTGATTTATTGTTTGTGACAGGCCTAACATTTATATAATACAATTCATGAAACAAAAACAACAGACGGTTACATCTGTTATTAGAGACATAATAGTATCCATCACATCTTGTTGCAACACATCATGATAAGATGCAGAATGTGTTTACCTTGTTGCGAAGTGATTTCAGTTCTTTTTTGACCTGAGCCACGTGTTCTGTTGATTCCTTGATAGGTTTCAGGTAACGCTCAATGAGCTTGGTCCAGAAGTCCGTCTCACCCTGAATATACAGATAAACACACACACAGCTGTTTAAGAATTTAACTAATTAAGAAAAGCCACGTACTGTATTGTTCTTTTGTATTAGTAAATGTCTTAATTTTGTGTTAGACTGAAGCACGGTGCATCTATTCACCAAGACACTTGGTGGAGGGATTGAGGATGATGTGTTAGCCAAGGCCAACACAAATAAACAGACAAGCACACAACATCACACACACTTGAGGTCTATTTTAAATAGAACAAGTGGTATGCAGATGTCCCTGTCACTGAGGGATTTGAACAGTGAATGTATGTAGTTTTTGAGATGTGTTTTTCTGGACTGGAATTTAACAGGGAATGCAAGTTAACCCTAATGTTTTTGGTGCAAGATATTCAGTGGGTAGGAGAGAAGAAGGGAAGTACCACCACCAGGCATTATGACAGAGCCAGGAGGTGGCTCCACCATTGTATCATGGCCACAATAGATACATTTTCAGTAATCTCTCCGGCCACACAAATTATTTGAGTAAACTATACCTTTTAAGCAATATAAAAACTAGAATGCTCAAATGATTGGGGTGGTAAGTTTACAAATATGTATATGGCAATGACCATCATGGATTCTGACATGGGAACCCAATTTCTTACACCTAGATGCAGCCAAACACCAAAATGGAAATTGGCATATTACTTATTTTTCAAGTTATCCAGGTCACAAGATGGACAAACATATAAGGTAGCAGCCATTTTAGATTTGAATGTTGTAATCCAATATTTGATCTAGACAATTTTTGTGCTTAGATGGCTCCACATTCCAAAATATAAGCTGTTCCCTCAATTATTTTTAGTTATCCAGCTCACATTATGGACAGAGGGATGGAAAGATGGATGGAGGATTCCAAATTACCCTTTTCTCTCTGTGATGGGGGACAAAAACAACCAATGTACTGAAGAAGTAAAGTAATGTACCTGCTTTGACAACTCACCTCATCTAGTCTTTGAACTTGTGGGCCAGCAAGAGTTTTTTCAATCGCGACTTTAACTCTCTTCTCTAATTTAGGGAGACGATTGTTCTTAAGGATGTGACGTGCCTGAGTGTAAACAAAGTCAATTACGCAGTCATTTTATTTCTACATTGCTTGTTAGGGTTTAAACTACTAAATGCATTAGAAGGAAATGAAGAAACGTTTAAAAAGAGGAAACAAATCATCTGATTTATTGCAGTCAAACTTATCACAGTTTAAAAATAAATCGGATTGTTACAATTTAACCAATTAATTTATAATTACCTGTTTTGTCAGTTCTTGTTGTAATGCCTCTAACCTAGGCTGATCCAAAATGTCCTCAGGCCCCACTTCACGGAGCTCTGTGGCAAGAGTGTCGGTTAACATCAGCACCAACTCCTCACACACATCTTCGTAAAGTTTGTTGCGGAGTGCGTATCTGGGAAAAATACAACAAACAAACAACTATTTACGGTACTCAACTGCAACTCAAAAATACAGATATACAGCTGAAAAATAGTAAAAGCCCATTGAACGAAAAAAGTATTGCATTGTAATACTTGCTGCAATGGAAACTTATTTAGATGTGCGAGCCATTTATACATGTGGAATCAAGATTTGAACATATCAAACCAGGATCCAAAAACAAAGAAAAATCCTAAATTACTGTATTTGTGCTTGTAGATTTCTCTTCATGTTGAAAAAAGTGAGCTTCTTCAGAAACTCCTGTTTCACAGGCTCCACCCACTCTGCAAACGCAACGTTTACACCTTTATAGTACATTGTATGTTGTACAGGTTGTACATCATTCATGCACGACATAATGGATGAATCATGCTTTTCAGCACGGCAGACAATTAAAGAATTCAAGATCTGCTCACCTTGGAAAGCAACCTCTTCGTCCTCTAAATCACCACAGAAGTTATCCCTGTCATCTTCGTCATCAGATGAGTTTGTCAATGGGTTCTTTTTCTCAACAATGCCACTGTGTACGACAAACAAGTTTCTTCAGTTTGGGACTTGGTAAGTTTTTTATTCTCTTCAAATGACTGGCCATGAATTTGTTTCAAATAAACAATCCATGAAAAGAGAAAACAACAACAAAACATTGAATACCGGTACCTGTCAGTAGTTGCAGCATCACTGCTTATTGACCCTTCCTCTTTGTTTTTATCAGCTGAATGAATTTTAGATTCTAGATCATTTTCTTTGGTTTTAGGTTCGGCTTTTGATGCAGCCTGTAGAGGTTTTGCTTTATTGGCGGGTAAAAGTGGAAGTGCTTGCTGGGTCATAGTTGTGATCTGCTGAAGCATGAGATTGTCGGTTTCCTGGGTTACCTGCAAAGGCAAAATAATACATAAATTCAGTCATACGCTCAGTTGAAAATTTTATTTTGTTCCGTGTAGTTGTCTGTAAACTGTACTTTAATCTTCATGTCCCAGCAGCAGAGTTTACAGTCTTTCTTACACAGAATGCTTTGGAGTTTCTTCTCTTCTCCCTCTCCCCTGAAAAAAAGATGCAGAATGAGCAGTCAAAAAATAAATGTTGAAAAAATAAACAAGGTAATTGATTATTGGGAATGTTAATTGGCTGAGATGCATGATTTTTACATGTTTGATTACTGATGTTCTTATTGTTATCTTGTAGAATAGCTTTTAAAAACCAAGAGAAAAGCAGAAGCAAACTGGTTTGATCAGATAAAATTCCTAATATTTCATTTCACAACATTTTTTTTGCCTTTTTTAGTTTGACAACTGATTGGCATATTAACTGCAACATAAATTAGCTGTTAGAAAATCAAAGAAATGTTTCATAATTGCAAGCAGTGGTATGTTTTTAAAGCTAATAACATTCACAGATTACATTTATAACATGCCAATCTTCCAGATTTATTGAGCATATTTTCTCATTTTCACCTAATTATAACAAACATTCTAAAGCTCAAAAGGCTAGAAAAAAATGTCATAATTTTAATGTTCTTGTCAGTACTGCTTACAAATATGCTTATTTTTGTATTCAACCAACATTGTTTTACTGCTAATTATTGTGATAGTTGCCACACAATAATGACACAAAATACTGTGACTGACATAATCAAAAATCAAGATGCAGACAACTAAATGTGAAATTATCTTCAAAGTGTTTGAGAAATTAACAAATTTAATGCCTGGAGCCTGCTAAACAGGACTTCATGCACCTGTTTAACATCATAATCAGCCAAACGTCAAACATGCAATAATTTAAAAAATGATTAGATAATAAAATTATATTTATTGCAGTTTAAATCACAACTGCTTTGTTTATTAGCAATGATCATTGCAATACTTGTTGGACTCTCTTGTGCCCCAAGACACATCGTTCATGTTAACCAGTGAGTAGATGGTTAGTAGGAGGTATCCACTGGGGATACAGATGAAATACATCAGACCATAGATAATCAATCCTGAAGAAGAAGAAAAAAATAGGGCAAAACAACATAACTTTAATATACTTTTGAAAACATAAAATACCAGTACTGCACACAACACAACCATTGTTTTATCTGAAAGGTACATAAAACCATGCAGCTGTTGCATTGACACAGTTAAACTGGTGCAATTTCCACTGGTAAAGAGTTTTAAATTGGTTGGAAAAAATCCATGATGTGACAATATTAACATACCCATCTCCTCTGGGTGTAATATAGCTGTCACCAAGTACATAATTGCCATGGAAACCAAAAACACGCCAGTAGGGGTCAAGAATGTCCCCTGCACCACCATGTCACCTAAAAAAAGATTGCTATGAATATGTGTACATTCAATAACATTCATTTAAAAATATATATTCATAGTGATAAAATAAAGTTATACCCACCAATGATGGAAAAAAAGGATGCAGTCATGAGGAATGCATAAAGAACACTCATAATGGCAGCAATGGTTATTTGGGTGTTTGCCTTGGTAACGAAACAGATGATGATGTAGAAAACCGGAGGAATGCATGCGATGATGATGGAAAGTGTACCAGCAATTTTCAAGATAAATTGAAAAGCTCCTGGTTGGAAATAATGGTGAAAAAATTTGAGTGAATAATAAATAATAAACCAAAATCTTTGTTAAGGTTATGATATAACATGCCAATCGGTCAAAACTACTTTGTTATGTATAAGAGAGCACTATGATTTGTATCAAAACACGTTGTTTCATAATAAATATCCAGCATATTGAACAATGAACTTGCATGCCATTTACTGACATTTGCCATTTACTGAAAAGAGTAAAGTAATAACATCCCTGGAATTATATTTACATTTTTGAGAGATGCGGTCAAAGTGACAATTGCCTGTATACTTAAAATTTTGTTACTGCCCAAATAATAAAGAACCCAATAGTCTGAGTGACAAGTTTGAGAAAACTTTAAAAATGTTGTGTCAAATGTAAAGAAAAAATATAGATGCGTAAGTTTTTCAAAATCATCAACAGTAATTTAGTAACGCATGAATCGTGCAACGTGAATTGCCATCTTATCGAGTTTGTGTGCCCGATCCTAAAATATATGCTGTAGAGGGCAATTACCCCTGGTAGGGTCTCCCAAGGTAGATAGGTCCTAGGTGGCAAGCCAGACAAAACAATTCAGAACACTCATATGGTCAGGGAAGAACAAGTAGCTTTCTTGCAAGCCCATCAGCTGTAGCAGGGTCTATATGAGATGGGTGCATAGAGCCTTGGGTGGTAGCCAAAGATGAGGGTCTTAGCATTTTTTCCCTGACTTACCAAAGCTGGCATATGGGACATGGAATGTCACCTCTTTGGTGGGGAAGGAGCCTGAACTTGTGTGAAAGTTGAGAGGTGCTGACTAGATATAGTTGGGCTCACCACGATGCACAGCATGGGTGCTAAAACCAATCTCCTTGAGTGGGGCTGGACCTTATTCCTCTCTGAAGTTGCCCATGATGAGAGGGATGGTGTAGGGTTTACTCTTAGTCCCCCACCTTAGTACCTGTGCATTGGAGTTTTCCTCAGTAGTTTAGAGGGTAGTTTCCCTATGCCTTCAAGGTGGGGGACTGGCTTTGACTATTGTTTGTGACTACATGTCGAACAGCAGTTCTGAGTACCCAGCTCTTTTGGAGTCCTTAGCAAGGGGTGGTGCTGGAAGGTGCTCCAGCTGGGGACTCCTTCATTCTGCTTGGGGACTTCAGTGCCCACGTGGGTAGCATGACAGTGTGACTTAGAGGGGATTGATTGTGGGGAATTGCCTCCCTTTTTTGAATCAGAGCAGTGTTTTGTTGTTGTACTTCTGTGGTAGTCATAGTTTGTCCATCACAAACACCATGTTCAAACATAAATGGTAAATGGTAAATGGAGCTTATTTATATAGCGCTTTCCAGCCCCCTGTGAGGAGCCCCAAAGCGCTTTACAATACCAACCATCCACCCATTCATTCAGACATTCATACACCGGTAGTGGTAGCCTGCCTTGCAAGGCGCCATCCAGACCTACCGGGAGCAACTCGGGGTTAAGTGTCTTGCCCAGGGACACAACGACACATGGTGGGCGGATGCGGGATTCGAACCTCCAACCTTCCGATCAGGGGTCGACTGCCATTACCACTACACCACGGCCGCCCCACCCTAAAGGTGTCCATAAGTACACGTGGCACCAGCTAAGCTGCAGATCAATGATAGATTTTGTAGTTGTGTTATTTTATCTCTGGTCATATGTTTTGGACACTCGGGTTAAGAGAGGAGCTGAGCTGTCAACTGATCATCATCTAGTTGTGAGTTGGATCAGACGATGGGGAAGATACCAGACAGATCTGACTGATCCAAAAGTGTAGTGAGGGTTTGCTGGGTATGCCTGGCAGAAGCAACCCTAGAAAATTCTTCAAATCACAGCTCTGAGAGAACTTCAACTGTATCCCAGCGAATGTGGGGTACGTTGAGTCCAAGTGGGCCGTGTTCCACGCTTCCATTGTTGAGGTGGCTTACTTAACAGAAAATAATTGAGAAGCACTGCTAAATGACAATTTTTAAAAAGTTCAAGGCAAAAACAACTGTACTTTATTTGGTATAATATTTATTAGACTATTATACTGTACTATACTTTAGTTTTTCTCTTGCACTTTTTAGAATTCACCATGTCCTGGATGACAGAGAATCTTCACCAGCAATGAATGACAATCGGCCTGCCATAACCCCCCAAACTTCTCAAAGTATTTTCAGCATAAATATTATTATATAAATAATTCATTCATATTAATAATTCATCCAAAGAAAAAAAAAATCAGTCAGACCAGGTCAGATTCGAACCTGGGTCGTTTGAGTGGGAGGTAGCGGTGTTATCAGTTATCCTATCTGATGTATATGGAAATCTGCAGGTCTACTATATTTAAAGGAAACGCTCCTCCCGAATTAGTATCACGTTTTCATTACATAATTATCACGTTTTAACTACATAATTATCACGTTTTCACTACATAGTATCACGTTTTCACTACATAGTATCACGTTTTTACTACATAATTATCACGTTTTCACTACATAGTATCACGTTTTTACTACATAATTATCACGTTTTTACTACATAGTATCACGTTTTCACTACATAGTATCACGTTATTACTACTTAGTATCACGTTTTAACTACATAATTATCACGTTTTTACTACATAATTATCACGTTTTTACTACATAAGCTCCAAAAAAAAAAATTCATGGTTGAATGCAATACGCTTCCGTAAACATTTCTGCTATTTCATTATAATTTTCAAAATTGACATTTCAAAATGATTTTTGGTCACTTTTTACTGGGACATGTTTTGAAAATGAAATGTCAAACGTTATTTTATTTATCTTTTTAATTAAGTTACACAATGAGCAGTTTTGATTTAGAAAACGAAAATGATTTAATTTTAATTTTATTTATGAGTCAAAAAATGCTGCTTGATTTTGAAATGAAAAAGCATTTCTGCTAATCCATTTTAATTTTATATATGAGACACAATGGCTTCCATAGAAAATCAGCGAGGCCTTAGAAAGACATGTTCGATCAGCTCTGAGAAGATTCTGTCAAACCATCATGCGGTTGAGGTGGGGAAAGCAGCATTTTACTATAACTGTAAACTGTTGAAGTGGAGGATTGATGATGTCAACGTGTGATGTCAGAATCAGAACAAGCTTTATTATCATTGCGCTGAGATACAACAAGAATCAGGTGGTTGAAGAGTTACTTTTTGAACCTTCTCAATCCCACCAGTATGTCTTCCATGCAGGAAACTATGGAGCTAGGGCTAACTATGAAACTATGAAACTAGAAACTAGGAAAAGGGCTTGAGGTGGTTTGGGCATCTGGTAAGGATTCTCCCTGGATGCCTCCCTAGGGAGGTTTTCTAGGCATGTCCAACTGGAAGGAGACCCTGGGGAAGGCCCAGGACATGCTTGAGAGATTATGTCTCTCAGCTGGCCTGGGAAAGCAACTTTAACCCTCCCAGAAGAGCTGGAAATGGTAGCTGGAGAAAGAGATGTCTGGACCTCCTTGCTCAAGCTGCAGCCCCTGCTATCTGACTCGGAACAAGAGGAAAATAATGGATGGATAGATGGATGGATAATTTAATAAACATGTTACATCAACCCTTACTGACTTTTATAAAAGGAAGAGTTATTAGGATTTTAACGAATGGCAAAATCACAGTGTACCTAACAAACGTACCTGCTATCATTAGATCTAAACGTACCTGCTATCATTAGAGTTACAGAGGCTGGTCCCAGGATAGAAGATCCAACAGTGAACATCTGATAGAAGATGTAAATGTTGGAAATGGACGAGTTTCTCTTCACTGTTTCTTTACCACTGTATTCAAATAAAAGAATAATTAGCATTCAGATAAGTAAAGCCAAAGTACTATTGTAAATAAACGTTTAAGCGATGAACCATTAGATTTGACTGTGAACCCTAAAAATTACAGATAGATTTGATGGAATGTTTACTACATATTTGATAAAGGTCAAAATGGCAGACAATGTGTTGATTCCCAAATATTATTGTTATATTATACAAACCTATGCAAAAGGTCAAGAGTATTAGCCAGCGTCGAAGGTCCCCATCGTCTCCTCTGATTGTAAAACTCTTTGAATTCTTGTGGTGAGTTGGTGTATGCATCTGAAGCAGCATTGTATTCAACACGCCACCCTTGTTGTAGTAGCAAGGTACACAACCAGCGATCCTCCCCTGGAAAAATATATAAGTCAGCATCCATCTTTGGCTCAGAGTAGTCAAAGACAATAGTTTAAACTAGATGAGCTAAAATATAGAGGGATTTTACCTTGGTCATACTGCACATATTGTGCTCCTTTTGTTGCAGTTGTTGTGTATCTCTTTAGAATGTTGTCATCCATTAGGGCAGAGCCCCGAAACAGACTGAAACATCCAGGACTGCACAATACAGAGCCAAACACGTGTTCTGATGTCTTCTGAAGCCAATGACCTACTGCATATTCAAACTTCTGGTACCACACCATGGGACCTGGAAGGGTTGGTATGGTATAGTAAAACTAATTAGTTGTTTAGTTTAGTTAACCTCAAATTGCCAGTTGCTTTATGAAGCTCTACATTATTTTGGATTCCATTAAATGCATAATAGCCCACCATTCCAAATTAAGGTATCAGAAAAAAAATACAGACTTTATAATATGGTTTATTGGCATCAGGAGTTAAAGTAGAAACCAGACTGCAGTTACAGCCAAGTCTACAAAAGCTTATGGCAGCATACTGCTTTTTCTGAGGGTATGTGAGCATATGTGTTCTGAGTACAAATGCACAAAGTATAGATAGATGAGCTATTATAAAGAGACAACTTACCCATACCAGTTGGATGAATTCTACCACATGCTGCTCCTACATTGTAATACATCCTCAACCTGTTAGGAAATACAATTTTCATTTGCAAAAATCAAACAAAAAATGTCCTGTCCACTTTTTGTGTCTCACAATACTGTATTGAGATCTTCTTTCTGAGCTAAAGCAAAGTAAATAGGTTAATCTGTTTATTTCTGACCTGTCTACAAGCAGAATCACTGCTTTAGGTTGAAAGTCAGTATCACCATCCAAAGCCAGAATATATGTGTTATCATCTAGGATAAACTTTCTTTTGGTGTCGGTGTCATACTGATAAGGCACAAAAATTTCTCCTTCTCCATCCATAGAGACCAAACTGTCTCGGCCAGTATAGAGGCGCTGGAATAAAAAGGACAGATATTTAATCTTCTGCAGTTACTCAGTAGTACAGTAAAACAGCATGGACAGCTAATACAGATAGAAGAAAACTCTTACAGGGATTTTCTGAGGGTTCTTGGAAATGTAGCCCTTCCAGCCAAGCAGGTAATACATGTACATTATCTGCAAACCATCACAACATTTGTAGAATGAAAATTCATGGCATTAAAAATTAAACATTTTATATATACATGTATATGTATGTGTATATATATACAGTATATACTGTACATGTATATATATATATGTATGTATGTATGTATATATATATATACATGTATGTATGTATATGGTAAATGGTAAATGGAGCTTATTTATATAGCGCTTTCCAGCCCCCTGTGAGGAGCCCCAAAGCGCTTTACAATACCAGCCATCCACCCATTCATTCAGACATTCATACACCGGTAGTGGTAGCCTGCCTTGCAAGGCGCCATCCAGACCTACCGGGAGCAACTCGGGGTTAAGTGTCTTGCCCAGGGACACAACGACACATGGTGGGCGGATGCGGGATTCGAACCTCCAACCTTCCGATCAGGGGTCGACTGCCATTACCACTACACCACGGCCGCCCCATATATATATATATATATATATATATATACGTATATATATATTATATATGTATATACATATATATATATGTATATATGTACTGTATATATATATGTATATATATACACATGTACAGTCTATATGTATATATATATGTATATATATATATATATATATATATATATATATATATA
>JBBPBX010043263.1:0-16218 GCA_038048925.1 Garcialebias charrua | reverse complement strand
TTATTTATTAGCAGGGGTAAGTTGCTGCATATTATTTTAATTATGCTGTTGGATTTTATGACAAAAGTATTAACACATTTTAAAGGAAGATGCCCTCATGTGCACATTCAAATTACAACAGTTAGATGAAGTGTAAAAACAACTTGAGTAGATTTCTGAAAACAATATTTGGGTGGAAAACCACTCCTTATACAGTGGTACAGGTTGTAATTGTTCCTTTTGGGTCAAGACAGTGATATCAAGTTTTCATTTTTAGTGAATCAAAACAGGACACTGTCACATTATACTGTAGTAATCTTGTGGGCTTAGTAGTTTTGACTTTGTAGGCAAAATTGGCAGGATGTCCACTGAATAATATAAGGGCCCAGAAACAACAACATATAAAACAAACAAACTTGCAGAATCATAAAAATAAAACCCTCTTAGTTCATACCTGAGACCATCTTTTCTTGTGCCTGATGAGGGCTTTGTCCTTTAGGTGAACATATAGCAAGTTTCCTTCTGGTAAGACAAACAATAACCTCCCACCATAGGGTGTCTCAATGATCGACACATCATCTGGCTCTTTGTTGGTAAACACCCTGAATAGAACAGCGTGTGAATGGTTGCTTAGACCTGTATATTCAGAATTCATATATGTACAGCACATACATGTATACATGTGGTAAAAATATGAAAAACCTCACCTATAAACCTCTATCACAACATGAATCAAGTCTCCTACATATGTATTGACCAGCTTCTTCTCTGTGCCTTTTTCTGTCATGAAGGCATCATCAACATAAATGTGACATTCAAAGTCAAAACAGTCCTTGTGTTCTTCTTTTGGGTCACCTCGATAGCGATCCAACCTAAAACAACAACAACAAACGGACTACAACATTGTATATTTTCTATGACCTCTGCAATGTGTTATTTTAATCAATCAATCAACCAATCAACCGAACGAACGAACGAACGAAGGAGAACATGACCAGAAATATGAAAACAACAACATAGGTTTAAAGGATTACCAACCTGGACACATTTACTTTACATTTTAAGCTCAGAAACATATGCATACATGTTAAAATGATATATCATCAATAAAACAACAACAATATTTTAAAATGCTTTAAAAATTGTAAAGGCTTAATCAAAATAAGTTCAACCTACAGTACCGGTACTGTATATTGAAAATGTCTTGCTCTCTGTAATGACAGAATATTTTACCTGAACATGGAAGTAAGAATCTTGAGCATTTCGTCATATGTCTCATGCCACACGGTGGCACAAAGGTAGATCACACAGTTCTGTAGATTATCTTGGCTATGAAGAAGAGAAGGGAGTGGGACTTTTAACAGAATCTTTGCCATATTAAATGTAATTAACTTGCACATAAGAAACATCTGTAAATGCATTTTACTATTTAAAACTCAAATCCAAAAAAGCTAATAACCATCTTTGATATCACTGCAATGTCTTTATATAAAAGTCATGCTTTGAAATATTTCAAAATATGTGAATTAGTTTTGAAAACTAAAAATTAGAATCAAATCTCATGTTCAGTTGCTTGTTTTGTAACAGCAATTGTTTCTATTTAACCCTTTTCAGACATGGACTCCTTCCTGCTTCTATCTCCATTACATCAATGTGCTGATTTCAAGTTTGAAGAAGCGTTCCTATCACAATTCTTTTAAGAAGAACCCATAATACTTTCAACTTACTAATTATCATTAAATGAGATCTAAGATTGCACATCCTGAAAGTGCACATGCTGTTGTGTAAAAAACATTTTCTAAATGGAAAAAATACTATTAACATATACAGGATAAAGGCGTCATCTTAGGTTCTTATCCTATGTCCAAGAAATGCTTTGCTACATATTTTTCACATGCCATATATATAATATTACAATAGCAAAAAAACTTAAAAATAGGAAGACTGTTCTTGGACTCCTTACTTCTCGTGTGCTTGAGCTTTTGGAAGCTTCATCTTAGTGTTGAGTAGTAAAGACAGGTCGATGAAAGCAGATTCATAGAGCCGACGAACAAAGAGCTGAGAGGTTCTTTCTATACGCTGGACCTAGATTGAATAAACAAAAACATCAGGGTAAAATTCTGTAACTTTGACTTGGTCTATGCTGTTGTCCTAAACTTACACATCTTTTATGAGGCTTTAGTTTATTCAAGGGAATTATTTTCATAATTTGGGTGAACCATGTTTTACAAAAAAAAAAAAAAAAAAGTGTGGATGTGTGATCATATCAATACATGTACCTTGATCTTCCATACATAGTAGGTACATGTGACAAAGCCTGACCACATGCACACCCCCTCCAGTGCCAGCATAAGAAAAAAAAAGTGTGGATGTGTGATCATATCAATACATGTACCTTGATCTTCCATACATAGTAGGTACATGTGACAAAGCCTGACCACATGCACACCCCCTCCAGTGCCAGCATAAGAAAAGGCCATTGCAAGTAGTGGCTGTCAGTCAAACAGTCCATGAAGATTTTAAACAAAGAAAGCACAATCAGTATACTGTACATGCAAATATCTATTAAAATTATACTAAAAGATTGCTCAGTGCATACTTTGTCAAACAGATTATTGGCATTACACACTAGTTTAAAAACATCAAACATACAGAGCATAATTTTAATTCAAGAAGTGTTAGATGTAGGCCTGTCACGATGACAAATTTTGCTGGGCAATTAATTGTCTCAGAAATTATTGCGATAAACGATAATATTGTTTGAAATTTGACAATACTAATGTACAGGGCTCAGAATCATAATTTACCATCAAACTTACAAGCGTATTTTGTAAAAAGGAGCAGTTGCTATAATTTAAAAGGAACGGATATTTTTGTTAAGCCAAAGTTTAGAACAAGTTTGCGGGGTAGGTCTACTTTAATGAGGGGAAGTGATTTATGGAATGGTTTGAATAATGATATTAAAAATGAGGAATCATTATTTGTATTTAAAAAAAGATCAAGAATATAATGCTGATGAGATATAGCTAAGTTAGTTAATATTAGGGAAATATAAAGAATAATTGACAAGTTTTGGGGTTTGTTGTATTATTTGTGATTATTGCTTGAATTGATTGTTTAAATTGATTTCGTTAAGAAGGGGCAGAATTGATAAGATTTGATTCTTCTTCTGCCGCCTTTCATTTTATAGGTATTTTATATATTTTTTTTCTTGAAATTGTATTGATTTTTAATGGAAATGAAATGAATAAATAAACAAACAAACAAACAAACAAACAAATAATTAATAATTATTGTCAAATTTAAGAAGAAATGTTTGTTAATTTGTTTTGTGTGTAGTACCTTTTTTTGACCACCGGATGGAAGTATAAGACTTAAACAGAAGGATGGATAGTGAGGGAGTGAGCATTGTGTCTCTAAGAAAAATGGGAGGGAGGCCCCTTGATGTGACATGTGCTGTCTCTCTTTCCTTTTTTTCGGTTCTCAAAGTTGCGGACGCTCAGTGTGGTTTGAGCTCTTTAGTATAGCAACAAAGTTCATGCTCTTTAGCATAGCATTTTTCACACAAAACTTTTAATAAAAAAAATTAGTCAACAAGTTCTCAGCTTCTTTTTGCAGAGAAAAACAACTTTTTACACGAAGGCACAAATTTCAACCATGAATTTTGGAGTTTTGACAAGACAGTTTTTTTCCCCCGAGGTCGGCCTGTTAGCTTAGCTTGTAGCTTAGCTTCTCAGTTTAGCTGCTTTTAACGATCCAAAAACGTGATTTTTGAATGATTAAAACAGATTTTAAAGAGAAAGGGAGGGGGTCAGTGAAGTGCACTGGAGTTGAGCCTTTTGTCATCCAGTGCCTTCAGTAGAAAGAGAGAGACACGAAGAAACAATAAAGCCGATAAATGAAAATGAGGTCAATGATTTTCATTTATCATGCGATTAATTGATTTATTGTTTATCGCGACAGGCCTAGTTAGATGAAAAACAAAAATCTGATTTTTCATTCATATCCACTGAGCTAACAAACCTGTTTAGTGACGTCCGACAGATGCTCCAGGTCATCTCAAGTAAAGGCACAGATGTGGTGTTAATGTTCCTCAGGAGCGTCAGGCTATCACAAAAGTCTGTCAAAAAATCAAATATATTGAAAATGAGGCATACTGCACATCTCCATCACAGAGATACTAATATCTGTTCCTTTTAAGATTGTGTCTTTTTCCTTTGTGCTCATAATAAGAAAATCTTGATTCTTTAATGGTGCACTCCTGTAAGAGTTTCTCAGTCTCACGGATAAGTACTTTAGAAAACACCAGGTGGTATAAAATTGTTACAGGCTAGGACCAAAGTACAAACGAATGCAACCTCAACGAGTCATCTTTATTGCAGCTAGATAGATAATGTTCTTTGAAAAGTAGGAGGAAACTCAAAATTGATTGTAAAATAGAAGCTTTATTGCTAGCTAAACCAGTTTGCCACAGCACTCCCACATAAGCATTCAAACACAAACAATTCTCAACAGTAAGTGTTAATAAAATAAAATAAACCTTACCAGTAACATCTCCTGCCTTTGTACCATCCAGTTTTTGTGCCTGTGTTAAGAAGATAACGAGTCCCAACCCAAGAACCGTAGGTCCCGTGCAGCATAGAGGTAGAGCAAAACTCATCCTGACAGCATGGATCTTACAGGCCACCACACCAAACCAGTGGCAGGCTGCTGCACAGAAAGCCTGGTGGAAATTATGGGTAAATATTTGTTAGACCTTCTGTACTCTGTACATAAAGATTTTTGTGGACTACTTTTTATAATTTAGCAGTTTCGGTTATCTACTGTGACATTTATCCAATTAGGACTTGATGCACAATAGTTTTCCAAGTTCTATGCTTCAGAGTGCCTCATGTGAACCAATATTTATTTGCAGTGATTTTCCAGGCTCTGCATTTTCTGCAGACAAATAATTTATTCCTTATGTAATTTTATGGAAATGAATACTTTGTACAACAAATGTGCTTGATGCTTAAACTTGCGCTTTAATTAAGTACTGCAATCATTCAGGTTTCAAATAAAGTTTAAACGTGACCTCAATTATTTTTGAAAATCTACCAAGGGAAGACGATGAAAAATGAACCACGAATTGGCGTAGGGAAACTACACAATACTTTAAAATATTTTTTTGCCTTCTTTTGACTTACCTGTAAGAAAAAAAGTACAAGCCCTATTTGTAGGAGTTCCCAGTCATCACCCTGCAGTTTGAAGTCCGACCAGACGATGCTTTTGTCTTTGCTATCTTCATTCTCAATGCTTCTTTTAATGAGCACATCATGGATAAGGTACACCGCCCCTACAAGAGAATAACCATACAACATCTTTAGGTGACACTGAAAATAAAATACAGCTATTAAAGGTCATACTCACAGCAATGTTAGAAGGACCAGTCAAAAAAAAAAATCCATAAACTAAAAATATTATTTCTGATATTGATGTAAAAAAGTTAAGTCTGGTCCTCTGGACATTCAACAAAACAAAACAAAAAATTGTAGATTGTTTGTTTAGTTTTTTGAATGTCCAGAGGACCAAATTTAACTTTTTTTAGATTTTTCTGCCTGGATTATTGAGCATGCATCAGGATATCTGATATTGATGGTTAATGTGTACTTAAATAATAATAAAAAAATATATATAAGCAAAATTTGTGAATAGCTGACCATGATCATTTCTTTATCTGTAGAAACAGTCAAAGTGAGTCAAAATAAGCCAACAACGGTGACTTCTGTAAAAGGGCTACCTGGGATAAAGTTGGATAAAAATACCAGTAGTTGAAACTTTAAAGTTACTAAGTTTGCATGAGTTTTGCAAAAGTTGCATGTGTATGAATGCTGAGCTCTGTCTTTATGGCACTCCATTAATCTGCTCCCTGATATTTATTTGATATTACTATTTTCTTTCACATTTAGTAACAGATTCATTCATTATTTCCTCTTAAACGTCTTCTCCAAGATTCTTTGCTTGTCCGATTTTGCTATATTTCTTTATCCACACATACTAGAGCCTGCCTAATCTAGGCCAATCTTATGGCTCAAGCCATTTGAGCCATAAGATTGCCACTTGGTACCTGAGCCATTTTAGTTATAAGAGCCACTTGGTTTCAGGTGGATTCAGCTGAGTCCTTTGTTTATACTGTATTGAGTGCATACCTGATTTCATAAATGCATATCAATATGTCTGTAAAACTAAAGTATACTTTTTCAAATAGCACTATTTGAAATAGCTAAGAATAACCTTTTTTACATTTTATTTTACAGTTTGCAATATTACCTTTTATATTAAAATGCATTTGCAAAATGACTAATATTAAAATGTAGCAAATCAATGTGTTGAGGAGGGAAGAAAGGCTCACTTTAAAAATATTTAAACAATACAAAACTTTATCACAACTATGGACCATCATTGTTCTCTGGTTTTGAATGCTGGAAATTCGATTTTCACTGCATATGTCAAATGTAATATGTATGTCATAATATGTTAATGAAACATGTTTAGACTATGTGTAGCATTTTTACTGCAGTAATACAGAAATTGATGGCTGATAAATACCTATCACGAGTATTCTCAAAATGCTGCTGATCACAAAGACAAAGTCCCTGAAGCCTTCCAGTTCTGACAACGTGTCCTGTAGAAAGACAAAAAAATAAATAAATGATTGTACCAAGTCATCATGACACAATATGACAATAAAAGTTCAACAGAGACAATAAAAACAAAAATATGACAATGGAAGCTTTTATAAATTAAACAAAGATGAGTCCAAGTACTTAACCCAGTGGAACACCATAGCATATTCTGGTGTACATGTACTGGCATGGAGCAATTTAATATCTAGCTGAAGCTTGGACACAGTAAAACATCATACCTGCATTTTGTGTGTGGCTTGCATCGTGTTTTCCCACCAGCACAGGGAAACAAGGAGAGAAGAAAAAATTCCTATTCCCACGTAGACAAAACAGCTTTTGCATTCTTCGTCCACATACGTTGTGATACGAACGTAATAGTCCATTCCCAGGAGGCAGTAACCTGTCAATCAGTCAATTATTCAGTTGTTTAAACTAGAAACTAAAATCTAATCCGAACCATAACCATAAAAACAGTTGTTTGATTTTATATTTTGAGAATAAAGTCACAATATGAATAATAAAATAACCTCCAATGATCCATCAACTCATGTTGGGCGATCCATCATGAGGTTTCTCTGTTTGAGCGCAATCATATTTGCAGCTTCTCCAAATTTTTATCACTTTTTTAACCATGTTTATCAACTAAAAGAGCAACTATTTATGTGCTAAAACTAAAGATGAAATACAAACTAAGTGATTTTCACAGTTATGTCCACATCAACACTTTTTTCCTTCTTTCTGATTTTAGACTGAACAGCCCCTTATCTTCCATTTGTGAAACTGTGAGTGTAAAAAGTATTCTAAAATCTACTTTGGGAATATTAGAGAACAATTTCAGAATCATTACCAGCGCTTGTGAGAATGAGGGAGAATATTGGGAAGATAATTTTCCACGTTTCTCTTTGCAGTCTGAAGATTATCTGCAATATTGCCGACACAATACAGACCCCGCCACTGATGAAGAGATTGGTCAGTATATCAAACTGAGGCATGACAACAAGAACCAGGACTGAAGTACCGAGGGACACTAAACATTCAATGGCACAAATCTGGAAAAGACAGAAGAACATAGTTTTATATTTCTGCTCAGTATCGAGGGCAAAAAAAGACTTTAAAATGAATGATTGAATGAAAACGAACGTAGTTATATGGTCTACAATGTGAGTCGTAATGAATTTATAAAAGGTCAGAGAAACGTACAAGTCCCATGGTCCTCATGTTGGGTTGTACAAAACTTTTGAACGTGCAACGCCACAGAGATTTCATAAAAACCAGGAAGTTTGGGCAGACCAAGCAGAACACCAACATTAGCTTGTAGAATTGTTTTTCCTTTGATGTGCGCAACGAATGTGGACTGGACAGAGTCGACAGCATCAAAAGGGACCCCTTTAAAAAAACATAAAAAAAAGAACATCATCAGACACTGAAAACTAGCACTGTTATTATACATTGGTTGGTTTCAATCTTTAACTTTAAAGTTTAAAAGACTTTACACTGTAAAGTTTGTTTGCTTCCACGACCTTCTGTAAAGTTCATTTATGAATACTCCCCAGCTTCATCATGATATAAAAGTAATTTAGCTGCAAACAAATAAGGAAGTCCAGTCCAAAATCAAATACATGGACATTTATTGATTGTTGTGTCATGTAGGTCATTGTAAAGGCAGCAAGAAACACAAAGCCAAGGTGGATGCCATGCTAAAAAAACAGATATAATTAGTTAAACATTAACAGAGGATCATAAGGATGTTATGTACAAGGAAGAAAAATACATAGAATGACAGAGGCATTTGTAAAATGAGAGATGATCTGGTACAAAAGGCTTCAGGAGTCTTGTTCAATCAGGATATGTCAAGAATGGGATTATTTTATGATCCAGGAAAAAAAGAAAACCTTTAATCCCATAAAACATTTGCTTTATTGCTGACGATAAATATAAAAAGTTATTTTGACTTTTTGCATTTGAAACCGTTTTCTAAAACAAGTACGGTATTGCTGACCAATTCCTCAGGATCCTTAGCTGCCAGAGATTTTTCAGCAGTTCACCATCTAAAAAACAAAAACTATTTTTTTTCCTTCTAAAAACCCTTTGTCTGTTTCCCAGACAAAGGTCCACTATGTGTACGGTACATGAAATTATTGAAAAAAAAAAAACAAAAAAAACCTGAATAAATAAAGAGTTAAATAATCCACAGGAAAACCAAGAAGAAAATGTTTTAGTTACTTAAACAATTTTTAATAAAAGTACACAATTTTATTTAACTTCTGTTTGTGAGTTTGAGCTCTTAGTTATGGTTTACAAAAATCAAAGAAATTGAAATATAAAAATGGTCAAATGTACAGACCTTTCTATAAAAAAGGTGACCTTACCTTGGCAACAACAGCGCTGGCTAAAACGGCCACCCCCACGATTACAGCCACGAGGTACTGGGCCACCACAAAACACCTTCTTTTCTGCTCCTTCTCTGCTCCTACAGGGTTCAGCTGGAACGGATCCCATGTGTCCCTGAGACAAAAACATCAACACCTACGAGTCAAAGATTTTACTGACCAAAAGAACAAAAGAATATTTTTTTTGATGTTATTTGTTTTGATAAATCACACTACTGAATAAATTTATTAAAGCATCGGGTGGACAGTTGCAAAGCTCACATCCTAAAGTCGTTTTCATGTCTCACGAACAAGCTAAGCTGACCAAATACAGATCGCTCTTATTAATCAAGAGTCTGGTTGAGCGTGCAGGAAATTCAGAAGAAGCCTATAATGCCTTTGTTTCCTATCAAAACTAACTAAAAGCCTAGCATGTCTTGAAGGAACACATAATAATAATAATAATAATAATAATAATACTTTATTTATAGAGCCCTTTAAAACAACCACAGCTGCAACAAAGTGCTGTACATAAAATCAAGAACATTTAAACACATAAAATTAAAACAGTTGTTAAAACATTAAGATCAATAAAAACAGTGCAGAACAAATTCAGTCTGTGCTAAAAGCCAGTGAGTAAAAATGTGTTTTTAAAAGAGTTTTAAAACTGGACAGTGAAGGAGCTTGTCTGATGGGAAGAGGGAGATCGTTCCACAGTTTTGGACTAAAGTCCATTTCTGATGAATTGTGCTGGAGTTGTAGCTGTTTTGGTCAAATCTTGAAAATGCGTGCAACAGGGGTGGCCGGCCAATAGGGGGCGCTAGGGCACCGCCCCACTGGAACTTCTGGACCATTACATTGAAGACTTAAAAAATGAAATAATAAAATAAAAATATTTCGAAATATATGCATATATGTTTTTAGTTGTGTAGGATAAATATTTTATGAGTAATGAGGAGTTATATTGTTTGTTTCAAAAAACGTTTTCTTATTGGTGACGTATTTCCTGTTTTGGGGGCGTTCTGATCTTATCCATTGACTCTCGTTATAAATGGCGCATGCGCAGTTATTCCACGACGTTACAAAACAATGGGAAGCTGCTCGGCGCAGTTTTCACCGCCTTGGACACGCCCAACGTGAGCTCTACCTACCGATCGCGTGTTTCCGGCCATTTATTTATTAACTAATTTTTTTTTAATGAGCCGTGTGGTCAGTGACTCAAGCAGGCTTGCTCAGGTAAGTTTTAAATCATTGAATGCCCTTTATCTAATGTCTATTTGCATTTCTGACTGATATGCCTCTCAAATTTTAGATGGCTGTTTGTGAAAAAAATCCTTCAGCTGACTGTTTATTCTAAAAGTGGCAACTGGTGAATTTGTTTTTGGAGCTAGCATGCTAATGCTAGCCTTTATCTAATGCTTATATTATTATATTACCATTCCTGACTGATATCCTCTCCACTTTTAGGTGGCTCTGTTTGTGATAAAAGCCTTCAGCTGACTGTTTATTCTAAAAGTGGCAACTGGTGAGTTTGATTTTTCTTTGTTTGTTTGTTTGTGGAGTTAGGTTGCCAGTGCAGGTTATTGTATTGGACTCTGATGGCTACATTTATTTTAATTTACTTATAAAAAAAGATCAAACATTAATCATTTTATATACTAAATGTGGGTGTTTTACTATTTCTTAACACTGTATTGATCTGGAGAATGAAAACAAAGCCTCTTGCAAGTAGAAATGCAGAAATGTTTTAATCTCACTTATTTTCCTTTCTATAATTTATATATAATTTATTTATTTATATATATATTTGTTTGTTCTTTGTTGTTTTAGTGAGTCAAATTGGTTCTTCTCATCCTGAGCATTTAATTGTTCTGCTGACCTTGTATTAATCTGCATTTGATTAAAAAAAAAACTGTTTGAACTTGGGATTTTTATTTTTATTTTTGGAGAAATAGCCAAAATAGGTGGACATTTCAGGAACCGCCGCTGGTGTGCAATCTCCTGATGTCACGCTCAACTGACGGAGTTTCACTTTATCCATTTTTACGCTGGCCATATTGAATACCTGTGACTGCTACATTAATTTGGACTGACTCCAAACGTAACAAATTTCAGAATGTTTAAATTAAAATCCACAAATTAGTCTTGTGAAATATTTTGCTAGCATTCAAACAAGAATGACTCCAACTGTTAATGCAAAAACCTTGAGTTTTGAGCACTTGCTTGCACGTGTTGTGAATGCCTCTTAATTACTACCTCGCCAAATCTTAGCCCAGGATCTTTAAAAATGACTTCTAAGCTATTTTGGTGTTGGCTACGCTCAGTTGGCTGTGGTTGCCATTAGGGGTGCAGAAAAAAATAGATTTATTAAAGGATCTGGATTCTTAGTACTGGCGATTCTGAATCGATTCTGAAGGCTCATAAATCGATTTTAAAATGCAATTAAGTTTTTCTTTTTTCCGCTCCTACTCCTGAGTGTACTGCATATCACATTACGTGTCCGCTCGGCCGCCGTAGAATTTGGCCGTGTAGGCCACCATACAGCAAGATGGTTAGCCAGCTCCCTTTATATGAATTGAGTCTGCTATGGAGAAAGAGCACAGCACGATTGAACTTGCTTCTTCAGCTTTAAAAATAATTTCAGATTCTACAATGTTCCGGGGTAAGACAGAGCTTAACAAGGGCATGGTTGCAAGAAGTGTCAAATAAAATTACGGTACGGTATTTTGGAAATGCAACAAATTGCGTGGACGATGAAAGCGAAGCAGCCAACAAGCGAACTCTGCAACAAACTTCCAGGCTTCCCTAAAGGCTGCAAAGATTTTCCTCTCCATCTCCTGCTATAATACAAAGGATTTATGAGCAAACAGCTCAATCAAAGGCGAGGGTTTATTTTTATTTTTAATACGTTTGACCCAACGTACGTTATTTCTTCACATAGTTTTTTTTAATGATAAAGCTGCGCCACAACTCCAACATGAAACAAAAATAAAGTGGGAGCGCCAGCTGCAGCTCAAAGGTAACTTTTTTTTTTTAAACATACTAAAACTTATACAGACAAGTTATACAACAAACTTAATGTAATTTGTCTTTTTTACAGGTTGAAGAGGACAGATGAGACACATCGACTGGAGCCAGTTCTAAATGATACAATTTTTAGGTTTATAAATTACAGTTCAGAAGAGATTTTGTTCAGATTTGCACATGTTTTTTAAATTTTGTTAAAGATTGACCAAATATGAGTCAATATTTTTGACTGTGAAGTCTGTATATTTCATATTAGGTTAAGTTAGAAAATATAGCAAATGCTAGTTCAACATGATAAAAAACAACAACTGTGAAGTCTGTATTTTATGTTGAGTTAAAGGTTAATATACTATGGTAGGCTCAGCTGAAGTCTTTGTTTACTTTTGTATTTATATATTTTGAATTATTTGTATGTGATGGACTGGAGACCTGTCCAGGTGTCCCCCACCTTTCGCACAGTGATGGCTGGACATGCGCACCGGTGACCCGAAAAGGAAGAAATGAGTAAAGATAATGGCTGGTGGGATGAAATTGTTCCTGAATTTTTTATATAAAAAAAAAAAAAGAAAAATCCAAGCAACAAAGCTAACCTAAAACTGGTAATTTAAGTAACAGAATGTTATGCACTCCTATATTTGTTCCTATTTTTTGGTATAAATATAAAATGACGCAAAAAGATTTGATACAGTAAAGAACCTAAAATTATTGTTTTAAATAAATGTTCCATTTGTTTACAGTGTTGTCTAATATTTTCATCTAGTCAGTTATATAATTTAAACAAAATTTATGACTATTTCAATAGAAAAATAGTTTCTGAATCGAAAATAGTTTCTGAATCGAAAAAAATCGATTTAGAGGCAAATCATGACACCAAAAAATAAAAATCAGAATCAAATCGATTCGCCAGACACAGAGATTCACACCCCCTATTAGTCATTCTGAAATGGGTAGGCTCAAAAAGTTAACATGTTGATGTACACCTGTTACGACCCAGCTCAACATCCAGTGGATACTTTACTAAAATCAATTCAGTTATTTACCGGTATGTTGTATTTTGCTAAAAGACAGACACACAGACACAACCAAATATATTATTGCTTCTCTTTTTCCTTTTGGAGGAATGTGCTAAAACTAATTCCGTTCAGTTTATTTGTATAGCACCAAGTCACAACAGAAGTCAGCTCAGGGCACTGAACAGAAACATTAATGGTAAATGGTAAATGGAGCTTATTTATATAGCGCTTTCCAGCCCCCTATGAGGGGCCCCAAAGCGCTTTACAATACCAACCATCCACCCATTCATCCACCCATTCATACACACACATTCATACACCGGTAGCGGCAGACTGCCATGCAAGGCGCTGCCTGTCCTACCGGGAGCAACTCGGGGTTAAATGTCTTGCCCAGGGACACAACGACACATTAATATATATATATATATATATATATATATATATATGTTGTGGAGAGTTAGGACTGTATGTTGATTTTTAGGAGTTTAGCTGGAGCACTTCATCCACACAGACACTCCGATCAGAGAGTGAGTCCTGACACAGCAAGATGGTGTTTTTCTTGGAGTTTAATTAACTGACCAGTTCGTTTACAGCATGCAGTTTCCTTTTCTGAGCTGTAAATTCTTCCTAACTGAAAGTAACTGGCATTAACTGTCCCTTTTTCTGTCTGTCTGGTATCTGAAATAACAGAAAACGGCTAAAATGAGAACATGCTAACAAATAGCTTAGCTTACCCTTAATATTACAACAAGACAGAACCTTAAACATGAAATAAACATTTCTTTGGGCTGTCTCATATTTGCGCCAAAATCGCCACCCCATTTATATATGAAAAGAAGAAATTAGCGCTCATTAAAGTGCATTAAGCTCACCTTTGTCACAAACGCAGACAGGCATCAACGATAGAAAACATCAACGGCTATAAAACCAACGGCTTTCTCAGCTCTACAGTATTTATCCCCAAGGACCCCTTAGCTGTCTAACAAGATGCCTGACGTAAAAATACGAATTAGCTGTCTAACAATATGCCTGAACAAAAACAATGCATAGATACTGGGGAATTTATAACAGCCGCCCCCAGAATAGCCTAGCTATTATGTAAAGTCTATTAAATTCCCTAGGATGAAGTGGAGTCCTGTATTTTGTCCATCATCAGGTGGAATGGCCGGCAGCTGGACCATACGTGGTACCGACCGCAGGTAGGTCTTCTCTCCAATCCGAACCTCAGCTGACCGGATCCGACCGTCTGCACTCTCGATCACCTTGACAACCTCCCCGATGGGCCACTGTGCTCTCTGAAGCTGGGGATCAACGATCATGACGATCGTGCTCTGCGTGAGGTCATCAGTAGGCCGCCTCCACTTCTGCTGAACTGGCAAGGACGGAAGGTGATGCCGCAGGAACTGCACCCAGGAGTGGTCCACCATCATCTGACAGTGGCGCCAAAGTCTTCTTGTGACGGTGTCAGGAGCGTAAGACGCTGGGGTAAGGAGGCGTCCCGCCGCCCCATCAACAACATGTTTGGCATCACTGGATCAGGATCAGCTATGTCTGATGAAACATAGCCTAAGGGCTTGGCGTTGGATCTGGTCAGCTCAGTCTTCAGCTCGCCTGTTTCTTCAGCTAGCTGTGCTATGCGCTTGGGCTGAGTCTCTCTTTCAGCTGTGAGTTTCTGCCTTTTCTCAAGATCCCCATCTTTCTGCTGGCTAACAAGTTGTTGTACTCTGGCTTTAAGTCGTTTGAGGTCTTCTTCGAGCAGCCTCTTATCAGCCTGCAGGGAGCCATTTTTCTCTGACAGTACAGACAGAGAGTTGTGCAATGGGTTGACATCTGATTGGAGCTTCTTCACTTCAGCCTGAGCCTGCTGAAGCTCCTGTCCCAGTTTATCCCTGTCCACTTTCAGCATCTTGTTGGTTTCTTGCAGAGAAGTGATCGTTTCCAACTTCTTCAGCTGTTCTTGCTGCTCTGCCTGGCTGGCCTTCAGACTCCGCTGCAGCTCACAGACTTGTTTCTCCACTGTGCCCACAGCCTTCCTTCTCTCCTCCTTTTCCTGCAGCTCCATCTTCTCCAACTCTAAAAACCTTTTTTTCAGCTGCCTCTGCACCTCCTCTGACTCCTTCAGTCTGACCTCTAGAGAATGTAACTCTTTCTCTTTCTTCAGGCTATCTTCCAGAGTCAGTACCACAGATCGATACTGTTCGACCGTGGCATTAGCATTCTTCAGCTGCTCAGTGAGTTCAGTGTTCTGTTCCTCAGCACTTTGTAGGAGACCCTTCATCTCTGAGAGCTCCTGCTCTGACTGGCTGGCTTGCTGAGGTGCTGCTGGAACTGGAGAGTGTACCCTCAGTGGTGCTTGGAGGGCAGCAGCTCTGGTAGCTGGGTTGGTCGTGAGATAACAGGAAGCAGTCGTGAGATAACAGGAAGCAGCAGTAGAATCCATACTGTCTGGACCCTGAAGTGCCCAACCAAGGCTTGTGTGGATTGCTGTTGGGCTGCCCTTTGGACCAAATCTCACTGGCTCCTTTGCTGTGATTAAGTGTGTGCAGTCAGCACCAATTAATAGTAACGGCTGCACTTCACTAAAGTCAGGGATTGGAAGACCCTGTAGATGGCGGTAACGTCTCTGTAATGCAGTTGTAGGGTATGATTGTTCTGCTAAAGCTAGCTGGCCTGCTGTATAGGCATTTTTAATGTGGTGGCGCTCCTTAGAGTGCCCTAGTGGGGCAACATGGAAAGAAACAGACTCACCAGCCAGATGGGCCACGTCTTGGTGAATGGTGCGTAGAGTGAGGGTCTCTGCTTTACCTTTAAGGCCTAGACGTTGGGCAGCTGCTGGTAGGATTATTGTCCTTTCAGCCCCATCATCCAAGATGGCATAGGTCTTCAGTGACCTCCGGCCGTGAGTTATTAGGATGGGCACCACCTTGAGATACACTTTTCCTCCTCGCTTAGAGGTGCCGAACGTGACTTGGTCGCGTGGTGTGATGAGGTAGACACGCGAGTCTGACTTGGCAACATCATGTAGAACTCTCAGATGAATCTCCTGACATTCACTGCATGGTTTCTTTAAAGTGCAGGCTTCAGGTTGGTGGTCGGTCCTCCCACAATTATAACAGCGCTTACCACGTTCAAGCCATCTCCTGACTTCTTCTGGTGAATGCTGTA
>JBBPBX010043262.1:11216-27997 GCA_038048925.1 Garcialebias charrua | reverse complement strand
TATATATATATATATATATATATACACACACACATGTATACATGTACATATATATAATTTGTTTATATTTATACAAATATATATACTGTACATTCTTTATATACATTTAGATTTAATTAAACAACTAGTTCATCCACTGCTGACTTCACTAATAAACATTTCATGTATACAGATCACAGCATCATTTGTTTATTCCATGACTCACCTCCGACATTATTCCTGACACAGTTCTTGTGCCCAGGCGGTAGCTGGCAGCGACACTCTGTTCAGAGCAGCCAGTCGCCAAGATGCGCAGCGTGACTGCCACTCTTTGTGCAGCGCTGACAGGATAGCGATGGCTGCCCTGATGGAGAAGAAACGGTTCTAACCGCCCAACTAGCTCATCAAACTTGCTCGAATGCATTCGAAAATATTCAAAATGCTTCTCGCTGTCCATCATTTTCATGTCCCTAACCAACGTATTAAACTCTCCTTCTTCATCCCTGGTCTCGTTTAATGGCCTCACGTACCACCTTCTTCTTCTTCTCCTACGGTTTCTCCTTAAAAGTAATAACAGGCAAAGCAGCTCTTCTTCCTCATCATCTATTGACACCATTTTGTGGCTGAAAAACTAGCGGATAACTAGCGGAAATGACGACACTAAGGAAATGACGTCAAAATTTGGAGCGAAAACGCGAGAATTGTCGCGAGAACGAGAAAAGAGCTGTGCCAATGAACGCGCGTGCACACAACGCGCGCCTCGAGCGCCGTTGGGACAACCGCGGAGCTCTGCATCGGCCTTTAATGTCATCTATCTAATATGTTATTAAAACAACTCAAAGTACTGACGTTTTATGATTTGGTGGACTATAATATTTTGTTAGTAATAGAACCCTCAAATGTTCAAATGTATTTTGTTAAGAGAGAAAGCTGCTACAGTCTAAAGGGAACTGAAATTTTTGCAAAGCCAAGGTATAGAACTAGTTTGAAGGGACAGTTTATTTCAATACAGGGAGTTGATTTGTGGAATGTTTTGGGAAATCGTGTTAAAAATGTAAACTCTGTGCTTATATTTAAAAATGATCAAAAGTAAATTGTTAACAAAATACTAAAACTTTTAGTTAAGTGTTTAATGTTCTAGATATTTGTAGATTGTGAAAAGTTACTATTTTTGCTCTGTTTGCGCTGTCACTTCTACTCCTGCAGCGCGAGGCTGAAACAGAACCCTGAACTCATTAGCCCCGCCTCCAGAGGCTCGCCGCGTGTGTGTGTATGTGTGGCCACCTTCACAGCCGTTTTATGAGATTGTTCAGCACACACATACAGTTTTAGACAAAAACACGAGACATTATATTCACCAGCTAAACTATAGAAATGTAGTTTATGTAGCAAAAGTATTTGGACATTTTAATAGCGACATAAAAGAGGCAGGAATTTTCCTGCCTTCCCAAATCGCTCACACTGCAGCTGCAGTACATCAGCCGAGTGATTGCGCAATCTGAAGTGAAGCAGCCGGTGCCTCTCTGCGCAGGTCTCTGCTGAGTATTTGAACGCTAAATAAGAAAAATCGGCGATTTTGAATAAAAATCAACTTAAAACTGGTTTAGTTTTTAGTAAAATAAGTTTATAGTACAAATCAAAGGATGAAGACAATAATTAAATTTATTTTTTCAATTTTTTTTCTTTCCATGATGACAGGGGAGGCGTGGCCTCACTTGCCGCCCCTGACCGCACGTCACTGCTTCATAGTTATTTATGTACTGTAGTTGGACACAGAAAGCTTAAAGGGATTGTGACATGATGTTGGAAATTTGCATATTTGTCACAACATATATATCTTATATCATTCAGCTCTGTTCGTTTTTTCAAAATAAATTATAAATATATTAAATTTTTATTCAAAGTTATAGATAGATAGATAGATAGATAGATAGATAGATAGATAGATAGATAGATAGATAGATAGATAGATAGATAGATAGATAGATAGATAGATAGATAGATAGATAGATAGATAGATAGATAGATAGATAGATAGATAGATAGATAGATAGATAGATAGATAGATAGATAGATAGATAGATAGATAGATTTGTTTGTCCCCATAGGGAAATTAGTTTGCAACATTGTCAGCAGGCATTGACATAAAGGACATACTTATACATACATGACATAAACATCCATCTGCTGGTGAAGATTCTCAGTCGTCCAGGACATGATAAATCAAAAAGGTGTTCAATACAAGATCAACTGGACTTTATTGTAACAGAAAATGTTTCGACTCCCATCCAGGAGGCTTTCTCAATTCCATGAACAAACTGTGAGAAGTTTGAAGTTATAACAGAACCACGCACCATCATATGTAAATTTCAAGCTGAGGTAACACATACATGTAAATTGACAGATCACACCTTAACAGTAGGGTGTTCCCTTGAGGTCTCTGACAGAAGACAAAGAAGTCTTCTGTCAGAGACCTCAAGGGAACTAAGTACAAGTACTTTGTTACTGTACTTAAGTATATTTTCATGTATCTGTACTTTACTTAAGTAGAATTAAATGTGGGTACTTTTTACTTTTACTCCACTACATTTTACATTAAGTATCTGTACTTTCTACTCCACTACATTTCTATAATGCGCTGAGTTACAAGTAACTTTCATGTTGCAATTTTTTGATTTATTTGTTAGTTAAAAAGTAACCAAAAGTGAGAGGGGAGTTGGGCCACTGAATCACTGCAAAGTGGACAGGTAATATTACACCCACCTTCTAGAAGTTGGGCCAGTAATGTATGTTCTAGTATACGTGTATGTCACTGAGCTGGGGCCACCCACATCATCGCCAACACACCCACAATGGATTCCACAGTGGAGAGTCAGCCAGAAGATACACAACACCCATGGCCTTATTGAAAAAACTATTGAAAGACTATTCAGTACAGCAGGACAGATTCTCTCTCCCAAAAGAGACAGACTGGACAAAAAAAAACTTTGAAAACCAACTTCTTCTGAAGTTGAACAAGAAATTCTTGCTGCAATATTAAAATGTGTCAGTTCATGGGATGTTAGGAGACAAGAGATGTCTCCAAATGACTCAACACTCAGATCCACGTTTTGAAAATGGTGTCAGGAAGTTAAGAATATTGTTAACTATTGACCCTTTACAAGGATGACTAGACAGTATTTTAACTAGTTTATGATGAACTGGAGTTGAAATGATCTGTCCTCAGACAGCGTAAGGCGATCATTCATAAAGATTAACGCCCGGAAGGCCTCTGGTCCTGACAACATACCTGGTCGTGTGCTGAAGGACTGTGCAGGGGAACTCGCAGCGGTCTTCACGGACATCTTTAACATCTCACTGAGCCAGGCCATCGTCCCCACCTGTTTCAAAGCCACCACCATCATCCCTGTCCCAAAGAAGGCAACGCCCGCATGCCTCAATGACTATCGCCCAGTAGCACTCACCCCCATCCTGATGAAGTGCTTTGAACGGCTAGTCATGAAAAGCATCACATCTGTCCTCCCTGACTCCCTGGATCCCTTCCAATTTGCATACCGACCTAATCGCTCAACCGACGATGCCATCTCCTCTGCCCTTCACACAGCTCTCACACATCTGGACACGAAGGACTCCTATGTTAGAATGTTGTTCATCGACTTCAGCTCGGCATTTAACACCATCATCCCCCAACAGCTCATCCTTAAACTGGACAGTCTGGGGCTGAACACCTCAATGTGTAACTGGCTGCTAGACTTCCTGACCGGGAGACCACAGACAGTACGGATCGGGAGTAACACATCTAGCACCATCACATTGAACACAGGGGCCCCACAAGGATGTGTGCTGAGCCCCCTTCTATTCACCCTGCTAACACACGACTGCACACCATCGTACAGCTCCAACCACTTCATCAAGTTTGCGGACGACACAACAGTGGTAGGTCTCATCAGCAACAACGATGAGACGGACTACAGGAACGAGGTGAGCCGCCTGGCCTTGTGGTGCGGACACAACAATCTCACTCTCAACGTGGAGAAGACAAAGGAGATTGTTGTGGACTTCAGGAAGAGGGATGCCCAACATCCCCCTCTGACCATCAACAGCACCGCAGTGGAGAGAGTAGACAGCACCAAGTTCCTGGGAGTGCACGTCTCAAAGGACCTGTCCTGGAGCAGGAACACTGCAGCACTGGCAAAGAAGGCTCACCAGCGTCTCTACTTTCTCCGCAAGCTGAAAAGGGCTGGAGCTTCAACCCCCATCATGAGCACCTTCTACAGAGGTGCCATAGAAAGTGTCCTGACCAGCTGCATCACTGTGTGGTTTGGTGCATGTACTGCATCATGCCGCAAGAGCCTCCAGCGCATTGTGAGAGCAGCTGAGAAGATCGTGGGCACCTCCTTGCCCTCACTGCAGGACTTACACAGCAAACGCCTCACTCGGAAAGCCCACCGCATGGCAGGTGATCCCACACACCCACTACACAGCTGCTTCAGACTGCTGCCATCAGGGAGGAGACTGAGGAGTCTCCAGGCTCGAACCAGCAGACTGAGAGACAGCTCTGTTCATCAGGCAGTCAGAATGCTAAACACTCTGCCTGCTCTGCCTCCCCTCCCATTTGAACTGCCTTAACACTAAAACTTTCTCACATATTATCACTCAACACAAAGTTTTTAACACTAGACTCTGTGTCATCAAACGGGTTATTCACTAAACTCTCGGTCATGTGCTCATACAGTTTGCACTACTTCTCATACTTGCACTAATGTCTGTATTACATCACTGCCTATAATCATAATACTGTTTACATTCTCTGTTTACATTTATTAATACTGTTTACTTTTATTACTACTGCTTACATGTAATTACTACTGTTTACATTTATTTACACTACTCTAATATCTACACCACTGCTGGTACATATACAGTGTGCTCTGAACGGTCTTATTTAGGGATGCCCAATGTGCCTTACTGCATATGCCACTTTTTGCCTCTACAACAACATCAACTACTACCTCATACATATACTGTGTACATTGACTCATACGCTGCTTTGCCACTTTGCAAATGTCAATGCTAGAAACCTTTAGTTTATTTTAGTTATACTTTTTATACTCTTTTTTTATACTAGTATGCAAAAACTCAGGACAATATTATGTTCATTAAATGTTTAATGTTTTAGTTTTAGAGTTGGTGTAAATTTTCATACTCTTATACCACTATGCAAAAAACTCAGGACAGTGTTAGTTTTACTATTTTATGCTTATGTCTATTATTATATGTTTCAGTGTTTCAATGTTTAGATGTTTACTGTTGCACCGAGGGACTGAGAGAAACGCAATTTCGGTCCTGTGTATGTCCTGCACTGTACATATTGCAGATCTGACAATAAAGTTGACTTTGACTTTGACTTTGACTTTGATCTTCCTTTGTTAGCTGTGTCTAATGCTCCTTTTTTCATTAGACAACTTTTACTTAAATGTGTTTACTGCAGTTAAAATGACACATTGGTTCTGCTTTGTGTTAAATAAAAACTTTCAAAGGTAAAATCATTCCTCTTTCTTATTTTCAGTGTGTAACTTTTATTACTTTGGTATTTTAGTATGCAGCTTTTTTATTTCCATTGCCTCCTTTTATTGCTGTTACTTTTATTCTGTTTTCACTGATTTATTGTACCAGTTTTTATTTTCTGTCCTGTTAAGCACCTTGGTCAATGCAAGGCATTGTAGGAAGGTGCTATACAAATAAAGTTTATTATTATTATTATTATTATTTTAATTACTGGCATTTAACTCTGCATGTCACCCTGCAATTCTGATGCACAGAATCACAAGAGTGTGAACTGTGTCACAGAGTAAACACAATAAAAACGTATTATCTGCAGCATTGTTCATTAAACTGGAACAACACTTTTAATGTATTACAGAAAATATACATAAAGTACACACACTTAATGATATTGTAGGCCATTGCGTTAGATAATACATTCAGCAAGTACTTTTACTTTAATACTTTAAGTATTTTTAAAAGCAAGTACTTATTTACTTTTACTTAAGTAAAAACATTAATGTGGTACTTCTACTTTTACTAGAGTACATTTTTGTCTGTTTATTTGTACTTTTACTTAAGTTGTTTGAGTACTTTCTCCACCACTGCAGCTGAGTGTAGGTTGCATTAGAACAGTCATCAAGTGATCTGGGCAACTTCACACTCTGCAAAAACCTGTTGCAGCACTAACTCTCAGCATCACACCACAGTTATGCAAGATTAAAGTTATGCAAACAGTATATCAAATGAACAAAATACCGTACATTTATTATCTGCACAGCCATAAGTTTATATTGGACTACTCATTTCACAGAAAGCACAGTGGTTCTTACCTTTAGAAGTAATTTCTGGTCTTTTTATTTGCAAAGTCACAAACCAAGTCCTCAAAGTCCAGCACCCTCACCAGCTCAGACTCTTGGTACTTGAAGCATTACATTGTTTTGTTAGATCTTCTACTGTAGAAGTTTCTTCAGTAAAGTTAGCTACCATTAATAGCTCAGGTTGAACCTCATTTGTAGAAGGCAACGCTTCCAAGCTAACGTTAGCTCAAAATCGTCCATCCATTGTCTTCCGCTTATCCGGGGTCGGGTCGCGGGGGTAGCAGCCTAAGTAGGGAGGCCCAGACTTCCCTCTCCCCAGCCACTTGGAGCAGCTCCTCTGGGGGAATCCCAAGGCGTTCCCAGGCCAGCCGAGAAACATAGTCCCTCCAGCGTGTCCTGGGTCTTCCTCTGGGTCTCCTCCCGGTGGGACATGCCCGGAACACCTCACCAGGGAGGCGTCCAGGAGGCATCCTAACCAGATGCCCGAGCCACCTCAACTGGCTCCTCTCGATGTGGAGAAGCAGCGGCTCTACTCCGAGTCCCTCCCGGATGACTGAGCTTCTCACCCTATCTCTAAGGGAGAGTCCAGCCACCCTGCGGAGAAAACTCATTTCAGCCGCTTGTATCCGAGATCTTGTTCTTTCGGTCACAACCCAAAGCTCATGACCATAGATGAGGGTGGGAACGTAGATCGATCTGTAAATTGAGAGCTTTGCCTTTTGACTCAGCTCTCTCTTCACCACGACAGACCGGTACAGCGCCCGCTTCACTGCGGATGCTGCACCTATCCGCCTATCGATCTCAAGCTCCAGTTTTCCCTCATTCGTGAACAAGACCCCGAGATACTTGAACTCCTCCACTTGGAGCAGGACCTCCTCCCCGACCCGGAGAGGGCACGCTGCCCTTTTCCGGCTCAAGACCATGGCCTCGGACTTGGAGGAACTAATCCTCATCCCGACCGTGTCACACTCATTCATTCATTCAACCTTTATTTAGTCAGGTAAATCTCATTGAGCCTTGAGGGCTCATTTACAAAAGCGACCTGCTACAAACTAAAGAATGATGAACAGCAATGGTAGAATTTCCTTAAACAACAAACAGAAGGAAAAAAAACGTAGGAGAGAAATAGAAAGTGAAATGCAAAGTATCAAAACTAGCAAAACACCACAAGGTAGATGTACAAAATCAAAAACAGGAACATATCTGCAATGGTTTTTGCCAGGTTTCCAAAAGATTTTTAAAACCATTTAGGGAGGTCAGGGCCGAGAGCTTCAAATCTTCACACTCGGCTGCAAACCGCTCCAGTGAAAGCCGTAGATCACGACCTGATGAAGCCAATAGGACCACATCATCTGCAAAAAACAGAGATGTGATTCTAAGGCCACCAAATCGGATCCCCTCAACACCTTGGCTGTGCCTAGAAATTCTGTCCATAAAAGTTATGAACAGAACCGGTGACAAAGGGCAACCTTGGCGGAGTCCAACTCCTACCGGAAACTAGCCTGACTTACTGCTGGCAATGCGGACCAAGCTCTGACACCGGTCATACAGGGACCTAACAGCCCGTATTAAAGGGCCTGGTACCCCATACTCCCGGAGTACCCCCCACAGAACCCCCCGAGGGACGCGGTCGAATGCCTTCTCCAAGTCCACAAAGCACATGTAAACTGGTTGGGCAAACTCCCACGCACCCTCCAGGACCCTGTTGAGGGTGTAGAGCTGGTCTAGTGTTCCACGACCAGGACGAAAACCACACTGCTCCTCCTGAATCCGAGGTTCGACTATCCGACGGACCCTCCTCTCCAGAACCCCTGAATAGACCTTACCAGGGAGGCTTAAGAGTGTGATCCCCCTATAGTTGGAACACACCCTACGGTCCCCCTTTTTGAATAGGGGAACCACCACCCCAGTCTGCCAATCCAAGGGAACTGCCCCCGATGTCCACGCGATATTGCAGAGTTGTGTAAGCCAACACAACCCCACAACATCCAGAGGTTCTGCTATTTATTTATTTTTTAAATTATGTCTGCGCGATCAGGTAACATCTGTAATTCCATTTTTTTCGGGGAGGGTTCATTAATGAGAGTTTTGGATGATTTACTGTCTTAAAATGATAGATCTCAGATGTGACTGGGACTATGCCGAGATAGCTGCTAACAAACATTAGCCGAGATACAGGAGCAAACACGTTGCTATTTATGTACGGTATTTTAAAATTATGTCTGCGCGATCAGGTAACATCTGTAATTTCTTTTTATTCGGGGAGGGTTTATTAATGAGAGTTTTGGATGATTTACTGTCTTAAAATGATAGATCTCAGACACGACCGGGACTAAGCCAAGATAGCTGCTAACAAACATTAGCCAAGATACAGGAGCAAACACGTTGCTATTTATGTATTTTTAAATTGTGTCTGCACAATCAGGTAACATCTGTAATTTCTTTTTATTCGGGGAGGGTTTATTAATGAGAGTTTTGGATGATTTACTGTCTTAAAATGAAAGATCTCAGACGTGACCGGGACTAAGCCGAGTTAGCTGCTAACAAACATTAGCCGAGATACAGGAGCAAGCTCTTTGTTATTATTTTTTTTTTTTTTTATTATGTCTGCGTGATTTCTTTTTATTCAGGGAGGGTTTATTAATGAGAGTTTTGGATGATTTACTGTCTTAAAATGATAGATCTCAGACGCGATCGGGACTAAGCCGAGATAGCTGCTAACAAACATTAGCCGAGATACAGGAGCAAACACGTTGCTATTTATGTATTTTTAAATTATGTCTGCGCGATCAGGTAACATCTGTAATTTCTTTTTATTCGGGGAGGGTTTATTAATGAGAGTTTTGGATGATTTACTGTCTTAAAATGATAGATCTCAGACGCGACCGGGACTAAGCCGAGATAGCTGCTAACAAACATTAGCCGAGATACAGGAGCAAACACTTTGCTATTTTTTTTTTTTAATATTATGTCTGCGCGATCAGGTAACATATGTAATTTCTTTTTATTCGGGGAGGGTTTATTAATGAGAGTTTTGGATGATTTACTGTCTTAAAATGATAGATCTCAGACGCGACCGGGACTAAGCCGAGATAGCTGCTAACAAACATTAGCCGAGATACAGGAGCAAACACGTTGCTATTTATGTATTTTTAAATTATGTCTGCGCGATCAGGTAACATATGTAATTTCTTTTTATTCGGGGAGGGTTTATTAATGAGAGTTTTGGATGATTTACTGTCTTAAAATGATAGATCTCAGACGCGACCGGGACTAAGCCGAGATAGCTGCTAACAAACATTAGCCGAGATACAGGAGCAAACACGTTGCTATTTATGTATTTTTAAATTATGTCTGCGTGATCAGGTAACATCTGTAATTTCTTTTTATTCGGGGAGGGTTTATTACTGAGAGTTTTGGATGATTTATTGTCTTAAAATGATAGATCTCACACGCGACCGGGACTAAGCCGAGATAGCTGCTAACAAACATTAGCCGAGATACAGGAGCAAACACGTTGCTATTTATGTATTTTTAAATTATGTTTGCGCGATCAGGTAACATCTGTAATTTCTTTTTATTAGGGAAGGGTTTATTAATGAGAGTTTTGGATGATTTACTGTCTTAAAATGATAGATCTCAGATGCGATCGGGACTCTGTTAGCTCAGCCCAAGAACAAAGAAGCCACATCACAAAGCTATCCTCACTTAGCTACTGTGTATGAAATAAACCGTGTCCAAATCACTTTTCAATTGATCAAGTGTCCAATAACTGTATAGGATGAATAATAACCCTTCGATTGCTTTAATGCATTCATGTACTAACAATAGGTTGTGTTTGTTCGACATGCTCCACCATTATTATTTACATGCGTGTTGAGCAGCGGCTCCCTACGGGTACGTCACGATGACGTTTTGCGGAAGTGTGCGGCTTTTTAGGGGCGTGCCCCAGAGAAAAAACTACCATAACTTGGAATGAAATTTTAATATATTTATATATTTTTTTTTTTTTAACGAACCGAGCTGAATTATATAAGATATATATGTTGTGACAAATATGCAAAATTCCAACATCATGTCACAATCCCTTTAAATCCTTTGTCCTTCTTAGATGTGGGTGCTTTAGAGAAGGTATGAATTATTCTGTACACATCATTCACAGTGATTGTCGGCAAGTCCCGCAGTGATCTCGTGAAAAACGCCATGGCTAATACAGTGTTGTCCGCAAACCAGAAGTGCGACGTGCAGGTAATGAATGCGGAAGTGCTGGAACGGAAGTCTGTGGCATATAGCCTATTGAGTTTGTGGATTCTTACAAATTCTTGAGTATCTTGTATGAATCACATCTCTTGTAAGCCGCACGTCAAAAACTTGATAAACTGAAATCAAAATTGGGTTTCTTTTTTAGAAATAGATCTAGTTTAAGTCTGAATGCTAGGAAATGCCTTGTAGCTGCTACTTTCCTTTCGGCCATGGACTATGGTTAAATTATTTAAATGAATGCTCCTGCCAGTTCCTTGCAGATGTTGGACGCTGTCTATCATGGTGCGCTAAGGTTCATAACTGACTGGAACTACCGTCCTCATCTTTGTTTGCAGATAATACAGCAATGGTGAGATAAATCACAAACAATGATGAGTCTAAAGGAGATGATCATGGACTTCAGAAGGAACAAACACACCTACACCCTCCTGAACATAAGCTACACGTACTTGGGTGTACACATGAATAACCTCATGTTGGGCAACAACACCACCAGCCTGATCAAGAAAGCTCATCAGAGACTCTAATTCCTCATGCGGCTGAGGTGAGCTGGACTGGGAAGCTCAGCCTCACCTCCTTCTACAGGTGTGCAGTGGAGAGCAACTGTGCTCCAGCATCAACGTGTGGCATGGAGGCTGCACAGCTGCAGAAAGAAAAGCTTTGCAGAGAGTGGTGAAGGCTGCACAGAAGATATTGGAGTCAGCCTCCCCACCATCACAGACATTCACAACTCCAGATGTGGGAAGAGAACCATCTGCACCATGAAGGACCCCACTCACCCAGCCAGGAAGACTGTTAAGGAGCATTAAGTGTAGAACCACTAGACTGAGGAACAGCTTCTACCCTGAGGCTGTTAGACTCATGAATATCTAACCAGAATAATAACTGTGAAAAATCACGTCAGGTTGTTGCTGATCTGTTTCATGTTGATGTGTTTGTGTGTGCTCATCTGCTCATACAGACTCATGTTTGTGCTGCTGTTCGACCTAATGTTTTTCATGCAATTAGTGCTTAGTGTATGGGGCGGCCGTGGCGTAAAAGCTGTGGTCCACATAACTGGGTTATCAAAAATACTACTAACATTTCTACTATATACTTATAGCAACAATAACTTACCACTGACAAAAAATACAGTGCCCCGGTAGTAACGCCAACCTCCTCGCTGTTTCTTCCCATAGGGTCGGCCGTGGCGTAGTGGTAATGGCAGTCGTCCCCCGATCGGAAGGTTGGAGGTTCGAATCCCGGTTCCCCACACCATGTGTCGTTGTGTCCCTGGGCAAGACACTTAACCCCGAGTTGCTCCCGGTAGGACTGGAAGGCGCCTTGCATGGCAGTCGCAGCTACCGGTGTATGAATGTGTGTATGAATGGGTGGATGGTTGGTATTGAAAGCGCTTTGGGGTCCCTCACAGGGGGCTGGAAAGCGCTATATAAATAAGCTCCATTTAGTGTAGTTTTAGTTTATGTTTTTCTTAGTTCATGTCTTAGATGTTATTACTGTTTTTCTTTTACATTTTATTGTTGGGGGCAGAACGGTGACGCAATGGTAGAGCTGCTGCCTCTCAGCGAGCAGGTTCCTGGTTCAAATTCCGGTCCAGGGACCTTTCTGGGTGGAGTTTGCATGTTCTCTCCGTACATGCGTGGGTTTTCTCCGGGTACTCCAGTTTCCTCCCACAGACCAAAAACATGCATGTTAGACTGATTGGTAACTAGGTGTGAGTGAGAGCGTGAATGGTTGTTTGTCTCGTTTGTCTCTATGTGGCCCTGTGATGGACTTGCGACCCATCCAGTGTGTACCACGCCCCTCACACAGTGATTGCTGGACATGGGCACTGGTGACCCCCGTGACCCAAAATGGAAGAAGCGGGTAAAAGATGGATGGATGGATGGATTTTATTTTCGGATGTAACTGGGACCCTGTTTACATAATTTTGTTCAACCTCATGCACCACATGTGGTGGAATGACAATAAAGAATCTCTGACTGATCAGTGCACCATGTATTCACTGGTTAACTGGACATCATTAACTTCACACAGAAAGAAGAAGTGGAGGTGGTGGAGAAGTATAAATATATTGGTGTTCACCTGGACAACAGATTGGACTGGAAATGCAACAGTGAAGCTGTCTACAAAAAGGGACCGAGCAGAATGTACTTCTTGAGGAAGCTGAAGTCATTCGGTGTTTAAAGCAAGATGCTCCATCTTCGATACGTCTGTTGTAGAGAGCGCTGTCTCTTCTGCCATCATCTGTTGGGGTAGCAGCACCAGAGCAGGTGACTTAAAAAGGATCAACAAGATCATAAAGAAGGCTGGCTCAGTTCTGGGGACTCCTACACAGTGTAACTGTAATAGTCTGTGCTTTTCCGTTATTTGTTTAGATTTGGTTCCTTGGGTTGTTCCAATTCCTCCTTGTGGTTTATTTTTTCTATTCCCTATGTTTTGATTCAGCCTCCTGTGTCCCCTGTGTCTCATTTCCACCCTCAGTCATCCTCCCAAATTGTTCTTGTCAGCATACCACTTGCATCTGTTTCTTATGAGTAATCACGCAGGTGCTGCCACTTTCCTCTCACCCTCTACTCTATTGAAACCACTTATGACCACCACTCTAACAGAGGTTCACTGTTTTGGCTGCCCTCCAGATGTCTCAGTCCTCCCTTTTGTGCTCCCTGTATATTTCATAATGTTGTTGCTGTCATGTCAGCATTTTTACTTTGTTAATTTAATAAACTTTTTTTTTTTTTAATCAAGCTCCTTGTGTCTGCCTGCATCTGGGTCCAAACCCTAACTGGACCATGATGGTAACTCCTACCCACTTGAATATCTTGCACCGAAAGCATTAAGGTTTACATAGAATCCCTGTTCACTTCCAATCCAGAAGCTCCAAAGATTCAATATTTGAATCCCTCAGTAACATGGGGCATCAGCGTACCATTTGCTCACTTGATAACTATTGTGTTGGTTAAAATCATAATATAAACTATCAGAAAGTAATTACAACCAGTAGACTAACAACAGATTTGACTTTAATATTGATTTCATTTAAGATGGTCACACATGAAAGAAAAAGTCTGTAATTGCAAGTTTCACAGATACAGAGCTAAATTTGGTGTGGGTGAAGCTAATTGTAACCACCAACATGTGCCTTTAGCGCCATCACATCTCATGAAAATTCAGAATATTTACCATAATCCATGACAGAACTTAAAACAGCTAAAACTTCAGATTAAAATGTTGATGTTGGCCTTAGGTGGAAAAGACCCACGAGGCTCAATGTTAAGATTAAAGCCTCAAGGGTAACCCAAAGACTAAAGGCAACAGGAGGGTTAAACCGACTCGAAAGCAGGTAATTAATACATGCTGTTACATTCACATTTTACATAAAAATCGCATCAGCTTATTATAATAATATAATAATAATACAGGTAGTCCTCGACTTACAACGGCCTCGAGTTACGACGTTTTGCGGTTACGACGCACCTCCCATAATAAAAAATAAATAAATAAAACAATTATTTTGAATTTTTTTATTTTGAAGCCGATTTACGCAGTTTCCGGCAGTTTCCGGTTTAGCTGCGGAGGCTACAGCTTGCCCTGTACTCTCTAAAAAAGCTAAGTCTGGTCCTCTGGACATTCAAAAAACAAAACAAAACTTTTTGGACCAAGCTGGACAGGAAGCAGCTGTGGAAAAGTAGCTGTTTTATGGACGGCGGTTTTACAACGTAAACGAATGCAGAATCCGGAGGAGGGAGGGAGGAATGGAGGAAAGGCTTCACCAGCAGTCCAGAGGAGAAAATTAACTCTTTTTTTCCCTTCATTATGGCTCTGAAATGTATGTGTTTTTTTATAATTATGTAGGGTACTGTGTTAGGATAGGCTAAGTGTTTGGTAAAATACAGTCTGTACGTATAAGGTGCAGTTTGGACGTATGTTTCGAGTTACGTCGAAATTCGACTTACGACAGAGCGTAGGAACGTAACTCTGTTGTAAGTCGAGGACTACCTGTACTTTATTCATGAAGCCCTTTAAAACAACCACAGCTGCAACAAAGTGCTGTACATACACAATCAAAAACATTTAAACACATGAAAAATAAAACAGTTGTTAAAACATTAAGATCAATAAAAACAGTGCAGAGCAATTTCAGTCTGTGCCAAAAGCAGGGGAGTAAAAATGTGTTTTTAGAAGAGTTTTAAAACTGGACAGTGAAGGAGCTTGTCTGACGGGAAGAGGGAGATTGTTCCACAGTTTTGGAGCAGCAACAGAAAAAGCTCTGTCCCCTCTGAGCCTCCGTTTGGACCTCGGCACCTCCAGAAGCAGCTGATCAGCTGATCTGAGGCACCGAGCAGGAGAGTATGGGTGAAGCAGCTCAGAGAGGTAGGATAGGGCAAGACCATTTAAGATTCAGAGTCCGAGAGTCAGAGAATCTTTATTGTCATTTGCACCGCATGTGGTACATGTGATGAAAACGAGATTATGTACACGGGGTCCCAGTTACATCCAACAACAAATGCAAGAGAAAAACAGTAATAACATCTAGAATTAACTAAGAAAAACATGAACTAGTAATACACTAAGCCTTTAAAAACAAATAAAAGTATCTTAAAACGAAGTCTACAATGAACAGGCAGCCAGTGGAGTGAAGCCAGAGCGGGGTGATGTGCTCTCTCTTATGAACTCCAGTTAGAAGCCGAGCAGCAGCGTTCTGGACCAACTGGAGACGTCTGAGGGAGGACTGGCTGACTACAAGGTAAAGAGCGTTACAGTAATCCAGCCGAGAGGTGATGAAGGCATGGATTACTGTTTCCAGCTGCTGTTTTGTAAGGATGGGCTTTACCTAAGTTGTCTGGGGTGATAAAAACTGGTCTTGACCACCGCTCCAATCTGGGAATCTAATTGAAAATCACTGTCCATTTTAAAACCCAAGTTAGAAACAGTTATCTTTACATGTGTTGCCAGAGGGCCCAGATCAACAGGGCAAGGTTCACAAGAGCCACTAGGACCAAACACCATCACTTCTGTTTTCTTTTCATTGAAATTCAAGAAGTTTAAAGACATCCAAGCTTTGACGTCTTCAAGACACAACAGAAGTGGCCTGATTGAGGAGGCGTCTTTCTTTTTTAGTGGCATATAGATTTGACTATCATCAGCGTGACAGTGAAAAAAGGTTCCATGCTTTCTCAGGATTGATCCCAATGGAAGAAGATTAGGGAGGAAAAGCAGGGGACCTAAAATAGAGCCCTGTGGAACCCCAAAACACAGAGGAGCAGTGGAGGATTCAGAACCAGCTATGTTCACAGACATGGTTATGTCTGCCAGATAGGACCTAAACCAGCTCAATGCAGTACCACAGATACCCACCTGGTGTTGTAAACGTGATATTAAAACGTTATGGTCCACAGTATCAAAGGCAACGGTTAGGTCGAGCAGGACAAGAACCACATTTTCACCAGAATCATTGGCCATAAGAATGTCATTAAAAACTCTGACTAGAGCTGATATCATATTAGCTCCTCATAACTAGAAGTAAGAATGGCCTAGGTAATTCCAGAACTATAATTGAAACAAATTCTGTAAAATAGACTGGACCTGTGAAGACACTAAATACAACAATGAAGTTTTAAATGGATTTACAGTGAATACATTTTGGGTTCAGCTCTTCATTGATAGAGATGGGAACTCCACAGGATGCAGGCTGGAGTCCAGCAAGCAGAAGACAGTAATGGAGGAATAATTTGATGTCAACTCTCTGAATCTTGGAGAGACAAGGGCAAGGTACAGTAAGTGGATCTCCTTCAGTGTTAAGTACGGTAGTCTAATCTAACAGAGTGATAAAGATAACAGGCAATTCAGAGGAACTGTGAGGGGAAACACCGGTGAGTAAATTGGTTTAAATGGGTTTACATTGTTATGTCCTGTTGAAGACACAGGAAGGATGTTCAGATCAGTTTCCTTGGGGACTGTCAGCAGCAACTGATCAGCTGATATTAGAGATCGGGGAGGGCAGTAGGGCTGAAGCTGCTCAGCCAAATATGGTGGGGCAAGGTTGTTCAGGCATATAAAAAACCAACGGCAAAAGTTTTAAATGAATTCTGTAGTGGACAGGGAGCCAGTGAAGGGATGCCAGGATGGGAGTAATGTGCTCGTGCCTATACACATACACATAGTATATATATA
>JBBPBX010043261.1:0-27998 GCA_038048925.1 Garcialebias charrua | reverse complement strand
GGCCTCAAAAACTGACGTAGCATATTGTCTTATCACTTCCATAGAATCTTTTTTGCAATCAACCTTGAAATGAACACATTTCATTTGAAAAGGCATAAGATTCATAATGAAAAGACGTTTAAACTCCATATTTTCCTCTAATCCAGGGACAGTTTTTCCCCCGGAGTAGACCGAGATTAGCCTGTCGTAGAATGACAGGGGATTTTCCCACTTATCCTGACGGACGTTCCTAGCAGCTAAGTAATTAGCATACGATGAAGCAGATTCCCCCACTTTGCAGGAAGCACGGGCAGGAATCCCAAGGCCCCCATCCATCCATCTAGGATACACAGAACAAGAGGCCCCCTCAGGTGGTTCACCTGATCGAACGTCCATCTTTGTACTGATGTTCTGTGAAAAATCAAGTAAAGCGGGTCTCATTTCGCAGCTTGCAAATATGCAAAGTGTATGAGCTGCTCAGAAAACATCCAAGATGTTAAATGAAATAAAAATCAGTGATGTTTAGTAATTTGTCGACCTGTGACAAGGTCAAACAAAAACGGCTGTCGTTGTGAGATTTTTTTGAAAACCAAAACAAAGGACGCCTCATGTGTGTTATTTTAAACTCGCAGTTTAAAACAAAACAGGGACAGAGAGCCAGTTTTGCACAGAATTAAAGATAAACTGTTAAGTTTTATCTAAAAACATACATGTCTGTATTAAATCTGTGTAACTGTTCTGCCATCAACATTTGATTATATGTGAAAATCAAATTAAAGTGTGCTGTGAGTACAATATTCTCAAAATGTTTCCCGTTTAAAACAGGAACAGTTACCATGTACACATTACAGGAAGACTGCGTCTTCTAATGTAACCAGCAGGGGTCACAGCGCTGGAAGTGAGTTTATCACAGCGACTGTAATTTCTCTATCTGACCGCTATAGAGGCGCTGTTATCACCAGTGAGCGCAGCTGTAGCTTTTAGCCCACAGACATCTAACACGGATGAAAAGCATCAATCAGACAGATCTAAAGCGTTACGTGATAAGCTTTAGAGCCCAGGCTCACAAAAACGAAATCATGTGAGCAAAATCGGTTGAACTGTGAAACCTTTTAAACTGCGTTTAAAAGAAATAAGGTCGGTCCTCATAAAACCGGCAAAATCGGTGTCACGTGACCTGGTCACATGGCGATCGGCAGTTTTCAGAGCAACCGGCTCTGTCCACCCATTAAAATCTCAAAAACACCGCGTTTAAACAGTCTTTTTAATGACAGTAATGGACAAACAAGCCTGAAACTTGTCTGGGACAAGCAGCAAGTGAAATTTGACGAGGAGCGGGGCTTCACCCACTGCGCATGCGTCAACACTTACAGCGTAATCGACCAATCACAGCGAAGACAGAACTGTAGTTCTAAAACCCAAGTGTTCATGGGAAATTGTGTCTTCCAAACCTAACGCCGCCCACTGGTGACGTGCCGTTCGAGCGGTGTGTTCACGGACCTGCGGTCTTTTGAACTCTAGCGTGGAACGGTCTTTTCAACGTTCTAAAACAGTCATAAATATCGCAAAACACCGCGGTTAAGCCAGTCTTCGACGATATTACGTGCATAGAACTCAAACAACACAGATAAACTGTCAGAAATGTGTGCAAAAATGAATCTGACAATCAGAGTCTACAGAAACCAACGTTCTTGAACGCGACACACAATGGACCAATCACAGCGTTTTAAGCAGCCATCTTGTCTCTCGGTACCGTTTAGCATTTCGACCCAAGGTACTGGACTCTCTTCCACAAAATAAGCGTATTTTTACACCGCAGAGAACACTGTCAATGAGCTAAAACACAACCAGGCTAACCCCCGCCTTCCAAAGAAGGCAGCGCTACTGTGTACAACAGCGGACTTTACGTCAAACGGAACCGGAATACATCCGGTCCTTGCGGAGTGGGTTTTCCCGAACCTCGGCAACACACGTTGTAACAGAAAAAGGCACTTAATGGAGCAGCATATGTGTGAAACAGACCTTCAACAATAAATCGCAGATGTAATAGAATGAAACAGGATCGTGACACGGCGGTCACAACAATGAAAAATGCATGCAGCCTCGCGACACGTAATGAAACGTCTCACAAACACAGACACAACACTTATCACTCACCCGCTCCAAGCATACGTTCAAATGTGAATGAAAAAATAATTCTAACGGGAAAATAATCCAGACAATGCCACGATTAGCAACTCCCGGACACTCCACCAGCCAAAACTATTCTTATAAGCCCAAAACCAGGATGCAAAACTAAGCCAACAACACCGCAACAATAATGCTACACAAAACAACTTAATAATCGTTCTAGGAACTCGGACGAGCCACCAATTGTAATAGAATAATGATGCGTTGTAAGGTATTTAAACACTTACTGAGCCACCATTATTGGATGCGCAGTTTAGCAGATTTTAATCTTGCACAAACTGCCACCAAATGCGCGAGTTCTTCCTTTTTCCGATACTAAATTGTTTTTACTGTGATTAATCAGAAATGTAATTTCACGCTTAGACTTCAATTTATGTTGGTCTACCAGAAAATAGACCTTTTATTGAAACTATCACAAAATTACATTAAACATTTGTATCGATATTAGCTCTGATTTAATAACTACGTTGACAAGAATTCAAATTAAAACAAACAGACAGTTGGACCTTTCTGTTGGCACATTACTTAAAGTTTACCATGATGAAAACAAACATAAGGAGGAGTTTAAGGAGGAAAGATAAAAGATTGAAATGAAATGGTTGAATCTTATCTTGAGATGTTAACCAGAGATAGCACCCTCTGCTCGGTTTCGGCTGGACGTCCGTCCCGTGATGAAACACTTTTACCTTCGTGAAGATGATCCTGTCTCGACTCCGGTAAATTAGTCAAGCCAGACGTGCATGCTGCTGCGTTTTACAGGCGACCACTTTCATCTTGCCACGGTCTCGAGACCGTCTGCGTCGGCCTCCCAGAGTGATGCCTGGTTCTGGTTTTGTTCAAGATAACTTCAGAAAGAGTGTCACCTCTTGGAGCTCTGACACTCGAAGAGGTTCACAGCTGACGTGCTGTTTGAACCTTTGCTGAAGACGTGGGTCGAGTTGGCACAATGACCGGGCGTCTCCAGCTTTCTCCAGGGAGAGAAACCAGTTGGCAGTTAGTTCTCTTCCAAAAACTAAAGGACAATGCAGGAAGTGCCCATTTATAGGGGAGGTGGGGTCTCCCCACCTCCTCAACGGCTACAGGCTGGTTTAACAAAATAAAAGATGGAAGTTTAATTCCATAGGCAGAAAGTCTCTTGACGGACAACAGGAAAACTGTTTACATAAACAGCCAGGTGGCCTGCTTGTGAGCACAGAGAATATTATGTCTAACTTCATAGACAACACAAAAGAAGCTGCAAGAGAACAGCTCTTACCCTGACTTCTGCCTTAGCGACAGAGTCTCGCTTGCTTTTGCAGAAATAAAACCAGCAGAAGGTCACAGTCATGCAAGTAACAGATCATCATTAAAAATGACAAAAATATACTGTAGATCAATTCTGAATTAACACACATTAAAGAGAAAGTTCAATCTGATTAATTAGTGTCCATTAATTCATAATAATTGTTAACCAAAATATAAGTGTCAATTTGTCTCCTTGAGGGCTTCAAGAAGGTGTAACACTTAGAGTTTCAGAGAGATGTGGAGAGGTGTACTTGAAGGTCAAGACAGAAATATCAGAGGCTAGGTGTATCACTACACTAGGAATGGGACAGATATGTCCAGTCCTCACATCCTTATACAGGTGTGCAGTGGAGAGCATCCTGTGCTCCAGCATCAATGTGTGGCATGGAGGCTGCACAGCTGCAGAAAGAAAAGCTTTGCAGAGAGTGGGGAAGGCTGCACAGAAGTCTGCTGGAGTCAGTCTCCCCACCATCACAGACATTTACACTTCGAGATGCAGGAAAAAAGCCACCTGCATCATGAAAGACCCCACTCACCCAGCACACACACTCTTTGCCCCACTCCCCTCAGGACGGAGGTTGAGGAGCATCAAATGTAGAACCACTAGACTGAGGAACAGCTTCTACCCTGAGGCTGTTAGACTCATGAATAAATAAATAATAAGAATAATCACTGTGAAATATCACATCATGCTGATGCTGATCTGTTTTCTTGTTGCTGTGTTCATCTGTGACCATCTGCTCATAAAGACTCATGTTCGTGCTGCTGTTTGTAATGACGTTTTTCTATTACTCTAGGGCTTAGTGTATTTCTAGTTGGATGTTTTTCTTAGTTCATATCCTAGATGTTATTACAGTTTTTCTCTTACATTTTGTTGTTGGATGTAACTGGGACCCTGTGTACATAATCTCATTTCATCACATGTACTACATGCGGTGCAAATGACAATAAAGACTCTGACTCTGACTCTGATGTGCATCAGTACATAGGACCCATGTGATTTTAGTATAATGTGCCCAGCATGGGAAGCCCATGTGGGCTAACTGTATTCATCCCAAGTGGTATAAATGTGGGATCAACAGATACAGATTTAAACTATGCATTGAATTTACATTTATAAATTCAATGTATAGTTTAAATCTGTATCTGTTGATCAAAACCAACAAGAATTAAAACTCATAGTGCCACAATCAAAAACGAAACAAAAAAACGGGGAGTGAATTATGTTGATTTCCCATCATGCTTAGCGGTATATTGGTGTTCAATTATAGTTTAAATCTGTATCTGTTGATCAAAGCCAACAAGAAATACAACTCATATTGCCACAATCAAAAAGGAAACTAAAAAACGGGGAGAGCTGTGTTGGTTTCCCATAATGTTTAGCAGTATTTTAGTGTTCCGGGCTGCACCATGAGTCAGAAGGACATCTCTGTTACAGAACTGCCTCTTGTTAAAGTTTGGGTATTACTTGTTGTGAGGCCCAGAGTGTCTTCTTTGGGTTTAACTCACACAATGTTAAGACAGAAGTCGCAGAGTATGGTGCAATATGTGTGCTTTCTGACATACTTCAAGGATCAGAAATATCGGCAGGTTGCATCGGAAAATCTGATATGTAAATTATGCTGGTAAGAACACACGTGGGTCTTTAATGGGCCTCATGTAAGTTAACCATCTGGGTCCCACTGAAAACCCAGTCAGTGCCTTAAAAATGTATGGGCAAACCCATGTGGGGCCACCATGGAAACCGTGGACAAACCCACTTATTACCCATATTTTTAGCCCAGTTGGGACCCAGTTTAGTCCCAGGTAGATATTCTTCAAGGCACACACATGGGTTTTACATGGGCCTCATATAAGTTAACCATCTGGGAACCACTGAAAGCCCAGTCAGGGCCCATTAAAGTCTATCTGGGCAAACCCATGTGGGGCCACCATGGAAACTGTGGACAAACCCACTTATTACCCATATTTTTAGCCCAGTTGGGACCCAGTTTAGTCCCAGGTAGATATTCTTCAAGGCACACATATGGGTTTTACATGGGTCTCAATTAAGTTAAACATCTGGGTCCCACTAAAAACCCAGTCAGGGCCCATTAAAATCTATCTGGGCAAACCCATGTGGGGCCACCATGGAAACCGTGGACAAACCCACTTATTACCCATATTTTAGCCCAGTAGGGACCCAGTTTAGTCCCAGGTAGATATTCTTCACGGCACACACATGGGTTTTACATGGGTCTCGTTTAAGTTAAACATGTGGGTCCCACTGAAAACCCAGTCAGGGCCCATTAAAATCTATCTGGGCAAACCCATGTGGGTCACCATGGAAACCGTGGACAAAACCTTTTGGGACCCATGTTTTTTGCACATATGTATACCATATGGGGCCCACCTGTGCATGCTGGCTGGGTAAAAACTCAAGGTATCTTTCCTAATGTGTTGTTTGGATGTTGCAGTGTTATCACACACAAGATTTGAAGGCGTGTTCTACATCCAGCTGCACGTGGGTGTGACGACGTGTCAGGTAATGTTTTTTATATAATGTATTAATGACTAATGAAATGAATTGAATATGGAACTGTCAAGATTAATTGAAGTTTGTCTTTATAGTTTCATATCTACTGATTCCTGCTATCCTTTTTGAGTTGAGTTTAATGAATTGTTTTTGGTCTGCCCGGGCCTTGCATGGCCTGTAGAGCAAAACATCTGGGAGTGTGTCTTGTAAGGGTGGACCAACCACTTTATTTTTGTTTTGTTTGTCCTTATTTAGCCACCCACCTAGGTGACACCAGATGTAGCTTATAGCCACAAGCCTTCACGTCCTGGAAGCTTGACCCATTCTCGTGTGTGTAGTGGTGTGGGAACCTGAAGTTTGTGGCCTTCTGCACTTAGTTTGGTCACTAGTTGGCAGTGTAGTGCAAATATTGCATAACTTAGTGGCTACCAATTGTTGAATTTAAATAGCGGTTTAGAATTTAGCTTCCCCTAATTTTCATAAGACATTAGTGCTTTTGAAATAGCGGACCTAAATAAATTAATTAGTGCTTTTGAAATAGCGGAACTAATTTTTGGATTAGCGCTACCCAGCACTGCAGAACACAGATCAGTATTAATACAGTTACAGTGACAACAACAAGAAACTTTAAACAGTTTATTTCACAATAACACAGCTGTCCACTCTGTCTAAAATCAGACTACGTTATATAAAAAATATAAACCCAACCTAAACTAGGCTGACCCACTTCTATGAACTAAACACCCGGACAAAATCGTGGCAAAAATTATGGCACAACTCCAACAAACCGAACAAACTAGCAGTTATTTTGGGACATGGAGAAAGTTATATCAGGACGTGTCACCGCTGATATCAGGCCATTCATCTCCTTTTTGTTATGTCCGACACATGAGCTCCCTCGCGCTGCTTCCAACAGGAAACAGAAAATCCGTTTTCTATCTACTTTCAGGTCGTGTGACCGGACATTACATCCAATAACACAGCATGTTTAGACCATTCCAAAACTATTAAAACCTTCTTAGATTCTAACAAAAAAACAAGAGACAGAGCTTCTTTTAGTAGGGCTTTGAAAATGGCGCTTTCTTTCCCATAATGCTGTGCGCCATGGACCATCATGCTTTGCGCCGCGGACCAGTGACGTCATGCTCCAAAGCTCTATAAAATGTATCAAACATTAATAGTTGTATTTACTAAATGTCACTGATGACGTTATACTATTTCTTAACACTGTATTGATCTGGAGAATGAAAACAAAGCTTCTTGCATGTAACTAGCTCCTATTAACATTGAAACATTTAAGGTACATTTATATTGTGAAATGCTATATACAGTATGCTAAGGTGCAATAGTAGGAACTTTAATACAGTATTAGGAATACGTAAGGGAACCGGTACTCCAAAAAATGAGCTTGATTCTATTTATATTGTGAACTTGTATTACTATAATAATGATAACAGAATGTAATAGAAGAAGTGGTCCAAAAATTGAAAAGTGGAAGCAGAACACTCCCATTCTCTCTTCACACCGATGCCTCAAAGAAGGTGAAGATGAACCATGTAGTTAACCAATAGTTATATACAAATGGATACACCTGATATATAAAAATAAATACAAATAAATACGTGATCAAACTTACTTTACAGTATACAAACATATGCATACGTCTACACATCTTTAAAAAAATTAAACAGTTCATACAGTATATGATGTATTAAAGTAATTTCAAAAGGTAGTTAGGATATGATGCAAAATTCTAAAGATAAATATTTGTTCCCATTTATTTACCACTGTACATGACCTATGTACCTCTGGTGAACTCAGATCATAAAACTTTTAACTCCTTTTCGCAGACTAAGCATGTCTATGGATGAGCTTCATGAGGAATGTGTGACAGTAGCACCTCACCACAGAAGCTCAGGAGAAGGTGACAGTCCAAGGGAACAGCAGAAAGGTGGATCAAGTCTTCAGGCAGCTGAACTCCCCAACATCCATCTGTTGTATCCTTTGCCCTCCTCCCATCTTCCACTGGATTTGTGGAAATTATTTTCTCTCATGAAAAATAAATGGACTGATGTGCAAAACAAATGTTCTTCTAAACTAATTAGAAATGAGCTCATTGTCAATCTCAATGAGGAAATGTCTTGCTCAGAGTTTTACTCTTAGGCTCTGAAAAACAAAACACTCCTTAATAATAATAATAATGAATTCAATTTATAACGCACTTTTCATTAATGAAAATCTCAAAGTGCTACAAGGAGCAACATAATTAAATGTCAATTCTTCTTCTTCTTCTTTCGGCTTTTCCCTTTTCAGGGGTCGCCACAGCGAGTCATCCTCCTCCACCTCACTCTGTCCTCTGCATCCTCTGTCCTCACTCCAACTACCTCCATGTCCTCTCTAACTGCATCCATATATCTCCTCTTTGGTCTCCCTCTTTGTCTTTTTCCTGGCAGCTGCATTTCTAACATCCTTCTACCAATATACCCACTGTCCCTCCTCTGGACATGTCCAAACCATCTCAGTCTGGCCTCCCTAACTTTATCTCCCAGTTGTTTAACATGTGCTGTACCTCTGATGATCTCATTCCTGATCTTATCCATCCTTGTCACTCCTAAGGAGAACCTCAGCATCTTCATTTCTGCTACTTCCAGTTCTTTCTCCTGTCTTTTTGTCAATGCCACTGTCTCCAGACCATACAACATAGCTGGTCTCACCACTGTCTTGTAAACTTTTCCTTTGACCTTTGCTGACACCTTTTTGTCACAAATCACTCCTGAAACTTTTCTCCATCCACTCCATCCTGCCTGGACTCTCTTTTTCACCTCTTTACCACATTCCCCATTTTCCTGGACAGTGGACCCCAAGTACTTGAAGTCCTGCACCTTTGTGACCTCTGCTCCTTGTAGCCTCACTGTTCCACTGGCCTCCCTCTCATTCACACACATGTACTCTGTCTTACTACGGCTGACTTTCATTCCTCTTCTTTCAAGAGCATACCTCCACCTCTCCAAGTTCTCTTCCACTTGTTCCCTGTTCTCACCACAGATCACAATGTCATCTGCAAACATCATAGTCCATGGGGATTCCTGCCTGACCTCATCTGTTAGTCGGTCCATCACCAGAGCAAACAGGAAGGGGCTCAGAGCCGATCCTTGATGCAATCCCACCGCCACTTTGAAGCTATCTGTCACTCCCACAGCACATCTCACCACTGTCCTGCTGTCCTCATACATGTCCTGTACCAGTCTAACATACTTTTCTGCCACTCCAGATTTCCTCATGCAATACCACACCTCTTCTCTTGGTACCCTGTCATAAGCTTTTTCTAAATCCACAAACACACAATGGAGTTCTTTCTGACCCTCTCTGTACTTCTCTATCAACATCCTCAAAGCAAAGATGGCATCTGTGGTGCTCTTTCTTGGCATGAAACCATACTGCTGCTCACAGATAGTCACATCTTGTCTAAGTCTTGCTTCCACAACTCTCTCCCAGATCTTCATTGTGTGGCTCATCAACTTAATTCCCCTGTAGTTGCTACAACTCTGTACATCACCCTTGTTCTTAAAAATGGGAACCAGCACACTTCTTCTCCATTCTTCAGGCATTTTCTCACCCTCAAATATTCCATTAAATATTTGAGTCAAAAACCTCACTGCCATCTCTCCAAGACATTTCCAAACCTCCACTGGTATGTCATCAGGTCCTACTGCCTTCCCCTTCTTCATTCTTTTCAGAGCTTTCCGGACTTCACCCTCACTAATCTTTCCCACTTCCTGGTCCACAGTTTCTATTACCTCCACTCTTCTTTCTCTTTCATTCTCTTCATTCATTAGCTCCTCAAAGTAATCCTTCCATCTTCCCATCACACTCTCCTCACTTGTTAGAACATTCCCATTCCCATCTTTAATAAGCCTAACCTGCTGCACATCCTTTCCAGCCTGATCCCTCTGTCTTGCCAATCGGTACAAGTCCTTCTCGCCCTCTTTAGTGTCCAGTCTCCCATATAACTCATTGTACGCCCTCTGCTTTGCCTTAGCTACTTCCCTCTTTGCTCTATGTCCCATCTCCTTATATTCCTGTCTCCTCTCTTCAGTCCTCTCACTGTCATATTTCTTCTTGGCTAATCTCTTTCTTTGGATGGCGTCCTGCACTTCACTATTCCACCACCAGGTTTCCTTATCATCTATTCTCTGTCCAGATGACACACCAAGTACCTTCCTACCTGTCTCTCTAATTACTGTTGCTGTAGTAGCCCAGTCACTTGGAAGCTCTTTCTTACCACCCAGAGCCTTTAACAGCTCGTCTCTGAATTTCTCACAACATTCTTCCTTCTTTAGCTTCCACCATTTGGTCTTCTTCTCTGGTTTTACTCGTTTTCTCTTCTTCGCAACAACAGTCATTCTACACACAACCATCCGATGCTGTCTGGCCACGCTCTCCCCTGCTACAACCTTACAGTCTCCAATCTCTCTCAGGTTTCCTCTTCTACACAGAATGTAGTCGACCTGTGTACTCCTTCCTCCACTCTTATATGTCACTCTATGTTCCTCCCTCTTTTGGAAATAGGTATTGACTATAGCCATTTCCATTCTCTTGGCAAAATCCACCACCATCTGTCCTTCCTGGTTTCTTTCCTTGACACCAAACCTACCCATCACTTCCTCATCCCCTCTGTTTCCTTCACCAACATGTCCATTCAGGTCTGCTCCAATCACCACTCTTTCCTCCCTGGGAATACTCTCTATCACTTCATCCAAATCTTTCCAAAATGTATCTTTCTCCTCCCCATCACATCCAACCTGTGGAGCATAACCACTTACTATGTTTAGCATCAGACCTTCTACTTCTACCTTTAGACACATCACCCTATCTGACACTCTCTTCACCTCTACTACATTCTTTGCCAACTCCTCCTTCAGGACCACCCCTACTCCATTTCTCTTTCTATCCACACCATGGTAAAACAGTTTGAACCCTGCTCCAATACTGCGAGCCTTGCTGCCCTTCCACTTGGTCTCTTGGACACATAAAACATCTACCTTTCTTCTCTGCATCATGTCAGCCAGCTCTCTACCTTTGCCTGTCATTGTCCCCACATTTAGAGTTGCAACCCTCAGTCCTACATTCTTCACTTTCCTCCTCTCCCTCTGTCTCCTGACACGTTTCCCTCCTCGGGGTCTTCGACATAATTAAATGTCAATAAAACAAATAATAAAACAATTAAACTCAATAACACTATCAGCTAAGATCAAAAGTAGAATCATGAGGAGGTAGAGTATGCTCAGTTCAAAAGAAAGGTCTTCAAGCCGCTCTTAAAGTCAACCACAGACTGTGGGGCTCTTAGACAGTCAGGAAGAGAGTTCCACAGGTGGGGGGCAGCCACACTGAAAGCCCGGTCTCCCATGGTCCTTAATTTGGTTCTCGGAATGTGAAGGAGATTACTGTTCTGTGACCGCAGCGAACGGGTGGATGAGTATGGAATAAGAATATCCTTCAGATAATCTGGTGAAGTTCCGTGTAAGCATTGATGTGTAATGAGAGCAGTTTTGTACTGAATTCTGTAGGCGACAGGAAGCCAATGAAGGTTATGGAGAATGGGCGTAATATGTTCAAATTTACGAACTCTCAACAAGATCCTTGCTGCACTGTTTTGAATATATTGAAGTTTCTGAAGGTTTTTGCCAGGGATTCCAATAAACAGGGAGTTGCAGTAGTCGAGCCTGGAGGAGACAAAAGCATGGACGAGCTTCTCAGCATCGGAAAAAGTTAGGGATGGGCGAAGTCTGGAGATGTTTCGAAGATGGAAGAAGCAAGTTTTAAACAGATGCTTAATGTGATTTTCAAATGTAAGATTGGAGTCCATTTTTATTCCAAGATTAGTAACAGAGGTGGAGAGGGGGATGTCTTGTCCAGAAAAGGAAAGTCTTGTTATAGGAGATGTTTGTACCTGGTGAGGGGTGCCAATCAGTATGGCCTCAGTCTTGGAGCAGTTTAATTGAAGAAAGTTCTGATTCATCCATTCCCTAATTGCCTCCAGGCAGGCAGAGAGGGCAGTGAGTGAAGATGGAGATGACAAGGTGGAAGATGAGGATGCTCCAGTCCTGATGTAAAGCTGTGTATCGTCGGCATAACAGTGAAAAGAAATGTTGAACTGATTAATAATTTGACCTAAAGGCAGCATGTAAAGGGAAAACAGCAGGGGCCCCAGAACCGACCCCTGAGGGACACCACAGGAGACACAGACTGTCTGGGACGTGGCGTTGCCAAGACTAACACATTCCAGCCTATTGGAGAGGAAAGATTTGAACCAGTCCAGGACGGTGTCGCAGAGACCGACCTCCACATGAAGACGGTGGAGGAGGATACTATGGTCCACAGTGTCGAAGGCTGCAGTGAGGTCAAGGAGGACAAGGATGGAGGGAGAGCCAGTGTCAGCAGCCAAGAGGACATCATTGGTAACTCTCAGCAATGCAGTCTCTGTACTGTGAGCTGCCCTGAATCCAGACTGGAACTTCTCATACAGGGAGTGTTGTTGTAGGTGGTCCTGCAGCTGAGCAGCAACAGCTTTTTCCAGCACTTTAGACAGAAAAGGGAGGTGTGAAATTGGGCGGTAATTAGAAAAAATGTCGGGATCCAAATTAGATTTTTTCAGAAGAGGCCTAATGATGGCGGTTTTTAGAGGCAGTGGAACATGACCAGATTGTAGAGACTGATTTATTATTTGAGTGATAAGTGGGCCTATTGCAGAATGATTGGTTTTTATGAGAGACGAGGGGAAAGGATCCAGGGCGCAGGATGAAGGCTTCATTTTCTTGATGATGGCCTCCACCTCACTCTGAACAACTTCGTCAAAGCTGTTTAGGGTCCCAGAATGCAGACGGGTGGGTGGCACACTGAGAACGGGGAGGTTGTGGAGCTGAGATCTGATAGTGTCAACTTTGGTTTTAAAAGATGAAAGAAACAGGTCGCATTTTTGAGCAGAGTCCTCAAGAGTTTGCTTAATGGGATTAAGCAGACGAGTGATTGTGGAGAAGAGCTGTTTAGAGTTTCCAGGGCATCTGATGATGTTAGAATAATATTTGGAGTGTGCTTCTTTAAGAGAATAGGCGTACGCTTTCTGATGCTCTTTATATGCCAGCTTATGCACAGAGAGACCAGAGGATTTTACACGTCTCTCAATAGCACGGCCAGTTGCCTTCATTTTGCGTAGCTCATCAGTGTACCAAGGGGCTGAACGCGAGAAAGACACCAGTCTTGTCTTCAAGGGGGCGTGTAGGTCCAGGAGCTCCCGAAGAGATTGGTTGTAGTAATCCACAGAGTCATCTGCAGAAGGATGATTGACAGCGGTCAGGGTGTGAAGATCAGCAGACAGAACATCAGGGGAAATCTAAAAAAGCTAAGTCTGGTCCTCTGGACATTCAAAAAACAAAAAAACAAAACAAAGCAAAAAACCAGACTTAGCTTTTTTAGATTTTTCTACCTGGATTATTGAGCATGCATCAGGGTATCAGGGGAAATGTTTTTAAGGTCACGGAACTGGATGGGTCGTTTTGGGTTTGAAGCAGGCGAAGATGAAGGCACTTCCAGGGAGATGACCCTGTGATCTGAGACACCCAGGTCATATACAGATAAGTTATTGATGAGTACAGTGTCTGTAATCACCAAATCCAGAGTATGCCCCCTGCTGTGCGTAGGGGCGTCAACATGTTGAGTGAGATTAAGAGAGTCCAGAAGAGACTTAAAATCTGTTGCCAGAGGTGAAGAAGAATTGTCCACGTGGATATTTAAGTCGCCAAGAAAAATAGTCTTCACAGGGGAGGTGCAGAAAAAAGTGAGGAGGTCATGCATCTCTGAGTTAAATGAAACATGCGGTTTGGGAGGTCTATAAATTAATATAACATTCATCAGGAGTGGGGCTTTGAAGCTGAAAGCCAGACATTCAAAAGAGGAAAAGTCCTGAGAAGACAGATGAGACAATTTTAAATTACTGCGATAAATTACCGCCAGACCACCACCGCGGCCAGTGCTGCGGGCTCTCTGCAGATAACTGTATCCAGAGGGACACGCCTCATTCAGAGAACTGAACACATCTGGTTGGTGCCACGTCTCTGTAAGACACATGAGGTCCAAGTTCTTCTCCAGAATGTGATCATGAATTAAACATGACTTGTTGGAAAGTGACTGCACATTGAAAAGTTCTAATTTAATACCAGTTGGAATAGGAGCTTTTTGAACCGGTTTAAGCAGACTGAAGTCCACTCCACGTTTTCCTCGCCACTTTGTGCGCAGAGGACTACAAAGGCCTACAGACGCAGCGTTCTGATGACGCCATCGAGGTGCGACACGTCTTTCAGCCCAGGCAGCACTAATCGAATCCGAGTTCGCTTGAGAATAAACGGTTTTCCTTCGAGAGCTTCTATGGATGTAACGAGGTCTACGCAGAAGTCCCAGTTGTTTGATGGTGGAAATAGAAAGAGGAATGGAGCAGTTGTTAAGTTCAAACAACTGCGAAGCGGAATACGTCAACATCCACGAGCCGGTGGAGGCTAGCACAGAGCTAGCCGCTAGCAGCAGGCCCACGGCTCCGAAAAAGATATACAAGAAGCAGAGAGATGAAACTCGAACGAGCATTACCTTAAAGGAGTACAGGAGAGAGTCCAGAACAGTCCAAAGGACACAGGAAGTTGAGAGAGGCAGCAGGTAAGCGAACAATAAGTGTAGCTACGTGGTTCTCGAAGCTAAATTCGTGTTGAAGCTAGCGGGAGCTAACCGGAATAAATTCCGGTTTGACTAGTAAAGTTTGCTATCTAATGAATCCAGCAAACAAGTCAAATCTTGGCTTCGCCATGGTCTCCCATCCTGAGCAAGCACAATGGCATCAGTGGAAAGGAAAAACTCCCTTTTAGAAGGAAGAAACCTTTAGCAGACCCAGGCTCAGGACAAGCGGTCATCTGCTTTGACCGGCAACTTATAATGTTTGCAGATCCACAACGCAGTCAGAAAAGACAGTTGCTCTAAAACTAACTAACTAAAACACAAAACTTAATCACAGAAAGGTAGAAAGGTAGAAATGTCCGCGTCCGTTCACACAGGTGCTGTACACAGGCTTCATGCCTGTCGCACTCTGCGTTCAAGAAAGGTAGAAAGGTGCAAAGAAAGGTAGAAATGTCCGCGTCCGCTCGTACAGGTGCTGTACACAGGCTTAACGCCTGTCGCACTCTGCAATCGAGAAAGGTAGAAATGTCCAACAAGGCTTGGTGAAAAAAACAGCAGAAAGTAATAAAAAAGGCTTCAAAAATTACGAGGAGCAGCGTCAGCCAAGGTGTGCCCGCGTCCACTTCCTCCACAGGTGCTCTGCCACAGGTGCTCTGCCACAGGTGCTCTGCCACAGGTGCTCTGCCACAGGTGCTCTGCCACAGGTGCTCTGTCACAGGTGCTCTGTCACAGGTGCTCTGTCACAGGTGCTCTGCCACAGGTGCTCTGTCATAGGTGCTCTGTCCTTACTACAGCACAAGCTCTACACAAATACAAATGGAAGAAACAGGTTGACTCCACATGATGGAGCATTGTCCTTTTTAGTTCACAAGTTCTTTTTTGCTACACATGGAAACTCGTGGCTTTTGAGGCAAAATGTGTTTCAAGTTCTCCTATCCTATTTTCCATTGCTATAGTACCATTAGCGATTGCTATCCGTTCTCACTTATCCATCACAGCAATGATGGTAGGTACAGAGGAACATAAACTTGTGCTATATGCGGACGATTTATTGGTATTTCAGCCTTCTAAATCCTTTCCATCTTTACTGGCATGCCTTGGGACATACAGCAAAGTTTCTGGCTACAAAATTAATTATTCCAAGAGTGAAGCGTTTCCACTCAATATGTGGAAGACATATTACCAGGAGACACAATTACCACCTGGTTCATTTAAATGGTGCCTGGATGGTTTTACGTACCTTGGTATTAATATTACTGTAGTTCCTTGTATGATAAATTTTACCAAAAATAATTACACATCATTAATTAATAAAACTAAAGCAGAGTTGGAACGATGGATGGATCTCCCACTATCTTTAATTGGCAGAGTTAATTCAATTAAAATGTCTATACTACCTAAATTTATTTACTTATTTCAATGTATCCCCTTAAAAGTTCCAACGACATTTTTTTAAAATTTGGATAAAGAACCATCTCTATTTTTATGGTGAAAGAAGGTCCCAAGAGTTAAGCTTCTTATGTTACAGGCTCCTTGTGCTCAAGGCGGATTAAATCTTCCACATTTCAGAATATATTACTTAACCACCCAGTTCCGTATTCTATGGATGTGGACTTATTCGAATGGCAATGATATGAGGTGGCTCTATAGAACAACAAGAATTAAAATCAGTGTCATTGGCAATTATTCCATTCTTGGGTTCAAAAAAGCAACTGTCTAAGATTACATCAAATCCTTTAATTTTAGCTACCTACAATGCATGGCTTCAGTTACATACTCTCTTAAATCTAAATACACAATTGTTGGTTAACACTTGGACTAAGCCCCTCCATTTGTAACTGGGTACTAGACTTCTTAACAGACAGACCACAGTCCGTGAAGATCCACAACTTCTCCTCCTCCACCATAACCCTCAGCACTGGCTCTCCTCAAGGATGTGTGCTGAGCCCCCTTCTGTTCACTCTGCTCACATATGATTGTACAGCCACACTTCCAGGCTGTCATATTGTTAAGTTTGCAGATGATACAGCGGTGGTGGGATGCATCACAAACAATGATGAGTCCAGCTACAGACAGGAGGTGGAACACCTGGAGAGCTGGTGCAAAGAGAATAATCTTCACATGAATGTGAAGAAGACAAAGGAGATGATTGTGGACTTCAGAAGGAATAAACACACCCACGCCCCACTGAAAATAGGTGGGTCTGCAGTGGAAGTGGTCTCCAGCTACAAATACTTGGGTGTACACATGAATGATAACCTCAGCTGGAGCAACAACACCACCAGCCTGATCAAGAAAGGTCATCAGAGACTCTACTTCCTCAGACGGCTGAGACGTGCTGGTCTGAGCAGCCCAGTTCTCACCTCGTTCTACAGGTGTGCAGTGGAGAGCGTCCTGTGCTCCAGCATCAACGTGTGGCATGGAGGCTGCACAGTTGAAGAGAGGAAAGCTCTACAGAGAGTGGTGAAGGCTGCACAGAAGTCTGTTGGAGTCAGTCTCCCCACCATCACAGACATTTACACCTCCAGATGCAGGAAAAGAGCCACCTGCATCATGAAAGACCTCACTCACCCAGCACACTCACTCTTTGCCCCACTCCCCTCAGGACGGAGGTTGAGGAGCATCAAATGTAGAACCACTAGACTGAGGAACAGCTTCTACCCTGAGGCTGTTAGACTCATGAATAAATAAAAATAAAATAAAAAATAAACACTGCAAAATATCACATCATGCTGATGCTGATCTGTTTTCTTGTTGCTGTGTTCATCTGTGTTCATCTGTGACCATCTGCTCATACAAACTCATGTTCGTGCTGCTGTTTATTCCCACTATATTAGGCTTAGTGTATTACTAGTTGATGTTTTTCTTAGTTAATTCTAGATGTTATTACTGTTTTTCTCTTGCATTTGTTGTTGGATGTAACTGGGACCCCGTGTACATAATCTCGTTTTCATCACATGTACCACATGCGGTGCAAATGACAATAAAGACTCTCTGACTCTGACATACCACTTAAAGGTAACCCTAACATCCCTAAACCTATAACAGATGGTATACTACAAACTTGGAACAGAAAAGGCATTAGAACAGTCGGTAACCTCTATATCAATAATGTCTTTGCCAGCTTCAGTCAATTATCTGAATAATATGACTTACATAGGCACAATCACTTCAAATATTTGCAGATTAGACACTGGATAAAGAGCCTAACATTAGAGATATTTCCAAATAAACCAGATGAAACTCCATTTGAAACATTTTTATTAGACCCCAATCGTCCAAAGGACTTGTTTCTTGTGTTTATAAAACTGTTTTTTACCATTTACCAGCTTATGAGAAGTAACGTATTTTCTGCTCAATAACAATGCTGTTATTGCTAGTATCACTCAGCCCTCTGTGAATAGCAAACAACCATCAGGGTGCTAACGATCCATCGTTAGGCTGATGGTCCTCCTTGATCATGTGAGCAGCTGGTTTCAGCTGTCATCAGCCAACAGGTTGATCCACTGTGAGAAGGTGCTGTTTATAAGACTGAGCTGAATACAGCATCTCAGACTGAGGAAGTCTTTCGGATGAAAGACGAAACATTTCTACAATTTCTTTTGCTTTTTTTTGTTTTTATTTTTTTTTTTATGTCCAGAGGACCAGACTCTCTCTGAACTCTTAGTGGTACACTTCTCCTGAGGCTCTCAAGGAGACGAGTGGACACTATTTTATTACATTATTTTGAATCAAAACACAATAAGTCATAAGAGACTCTCTTATTAATTTATTTTGTGTTAATGAATAATCTTGTGTTAAGTGAGCATTATTGAATTTAATGTTTGATAGTCGAAGACTGTTTAAGTCAAACTGTTTAATTCAAGTTGGAAATCCAATGTTATTTCAAAATGTAGATCATTGCAGTATTCAGTTTTCTTCTCAAACCTGCAGTGAAGATAAATTGACACTGTTATCTCATTTTAGTTTTAGCTCAGGACAATAATCCTCACAAGAGACTTTTTTGTTTTTGTCCTATGTAATAATCAAGATGAATAATATCTGTTTTTGCTATTATCATTAATACGTTCTCATATATGATGTAATGACATTGTCTTAATCAAACCAACATGTCAACAGTGTCTTGTTTAAAGTGTTAAGGCAAATGAATCAGTTTTTATCATAAATACTGGCGTCTTAAAAGTAACTCTTTAGACTTCTGACATGAACTAATCTCTTGACCTCCTTTTCAACCTCCTGACATGCTCTGAAATCACCACATGCCTCTCCTACTGCCATTTGGCCAATCAAAAAACAATACGTTTTCTGGGTCAAGTCTCAGTTAAAACTTCCACTTCCTATCTCCTCAGTGGAGTTGGTGTGAGGAAGTTAAACTATGTCCTTCTCCTGAAAGCTGGGGAACGCCAGTCAAAACGCCAATGACTCCGTTCATCAGCAAGGATTTCACAGCAAGCTGTTGTGAAACCCGACCTAGAGCTGAAACGCTCAATTTGAAGGAATTTCCATCAAAGAAGCTTTTATCTTCAAAAACCAACCAGGAAGTGCCGTTACTTCGGTGAGGTGTGTTATGTTTGCACTTTAGGGATGAAGCAGGACTTCAAGCAGCAGTAAATTTCACAGTCTTTATTCATCCATTGTCATCTTCATTACATTAAAACAGCCAACTGGCTATATCTTCAGAACAGGTGCACAGTATCATCTAATTATCTCTTCTTCATCTCCTTTCTACCTTCAACCTTAGTCACCTCTGCCATCTAGTGGTGAACACAACATTCCCCCTTCACTTGAAAATACTGTGTGTACCCAATTAAAATAACTGAACATACACATTAATTAATCGTCTTTAAAAGAAGTGCAACATACACACAGAACAGGGCATGCACACTTTTCACACAGATGAGAAGCTGCATGAAGAGTTTTGCAGCAAGAGAGTTTTTAAGGCCTTTAAACAGAGTAACAGAACTGATAACCTCTTATAAAAACTAATCAAACATATATGATAATAATAATAATAATAAACTTTATTTATATAGCACCTACATGATTATATGAAATCTAATCCTTTATGTTCTATGATTACTGGAAAATGTGATTATAATTATGTTACTTGAGATGTGTTATAATGTTTCTATCGCAACTAAGGTTTTTTTCGCAAAGGGTGAAAGGTGGACATGAGTTTGTTCTGACTGAAATTTGGAGCTCTGCCCAGATGACTACGAAGAGAAAATGATGTCACCAATGAAGAAAGTGATGTCACCAACAACCAATAGAAATTTAAACAGATGATGTAGCTGGTCTGAAAAGTTCCCAAGAGAGTGGGGGCTGACCCCATTGTGGCTATAAAAACGGCTAAAAGCAAAGAAAAGGTGCTGACTTATTTCTTTGGAGACCTTTGTGGAAAATACTGGACATTTTCTGGACTGTCCTGGGGGGAAGAAGAATTGGATTAATTCGAAAAGAGTTTTTCTCCTGGACAAAAGGAGTACTCTTGTTTTCAGTCCAAATTAGCTATTATACCGGTAGCCTTTTCTTCAAAGATGAGATAACGCCTCAGGATTTGGAGTAAACATTCCTCATTACTAAGGAGGATTATTTCCCTTTCTACAGGATTAAGTCACAAGGCTTATTACCATAAATGAGATAGGGGAATACTTCACAGAATTTGTTCATTAACTAAAAATTTATATTAATATAACAGCAACAGCTGAAGATTAAAATCACTTACTGTTTGAATTCATCCGAGCCTGGACCCAGAGCTAGGCCTGCACTCTGAGAGCTGATTGTTTACAAGTCTGGAAGATAAGGGAACAACGTGTCCTTGTTCATCTCCCCCTTACTGCTCTGAAAGCAAGTTCATCAGCTACTGAAACAATGATTGGATTATGCTTTTTGGCTGCTTTATGACACTTTTTGTGGAATAAATACCATTTTGTGGATTATACAATTTTTTATTGGATTATATCACTTTTGGCTGCTTTATGACACTTTTTGTGGAATAAATACCATTTTGTGGATTATACCATTTTTTGATTGGATTGTATCTCTTTTTGCTACTTTATGACACTTTTTATGGAATAAATACCATTTTGTAGATTATACCATTTTTTGATTCTAACTCAAAGATCCTCTCAACTCAATCACAATTCAAACACCTTAAGCTCTGCCTGTGGAGGCACCTTTAGTGAGCTGTAGAATTATTTGATTTTTTAGATGCCAATTATGTAACCTGATGTAATCAACGTGTAGTAGAAGTGCTTAAATGCTGTTAATTCATTGCTATTATTAATTAAAATAACACAAAACGTACAAATCTGGATTTTCATTGACTCAAATGATATTCAATGATGGAAAACTTGGTTCAAAGATAACAACAACCTTGTAGAGGTTTTAAACATTTTTTTTAGCTTCAAGAGTATAAAACAACCCCATAGGATCTTGTTCCTAGATCCTAAAACTAACCAGATCGGGAAACAATTGCAATCTACAAGGAGGTAAGCTGTGGTTAATGCACGTTTCCCCATGGGGTCCGATCTGACTCCATTCTGCTAAGTCAGGCTATTCACAGGGTGAAATGAGGGTGTGACGTGCAGATCGTTGACAGTTAACAGTCTGGGTGAATTACCTCGTCTCAGCCTAAAATCCTAACTGTTTCGGGACATCTCGGGTAATACTTGAGTGCTAAGATTAATTAAGGACCCGTTAGTGGAGTAGGCTGGAGTGAGGATTTGTTACAAAGTCCTGTGGTTACCTCACTCGCGTAGAAAGACATGGCGAGCCAACCAGGAGGTTTTTAAAGAATAAAGAAGGAAGACCTAGGACACGCTGGAGGGACTATGTTTCTCGGCTGGCCTGGGAACGCCTTGGGATTCCCCCAGAGGAGCTGCTCCAAGTGGCTGGGGAGAGGGAAGTCTGGGCCTCCCTACTTAGGCTGCTACCCCTGGGATCCGACCCCGGATAAGCGGAAGAAAATGGATGGATGGATGGATGGATGGTATCTTTTACTGTCTTAGGTTAGTAGAGATAGTGGTAATGAAGGAACCGGGTAAAATAAAACATAAACCCAATATCAAAATGTGGCTAAAATGGTGGGTACGGCAACTTGAGGCACCTAGAAGTTTAGACATAAAAATTTTACACAGTCCCTCAGTCGATTATGACTCCCTGGTAAAAATGGTGGCTAAAGAATCTGGGATAGCATAGTCCACCATAAGTTCAAATGCTACAGCAGCCAGAAAGTACCGAGAGTACGAGGAAGAACTAACCAGGATGAAAAAATATAAAAAGACAAGAAAACAAAAACCTAAGACAGAAGTTGATCATGAATCCATAACGGGATCCCCTGAGGCTTCGGAAGAAGAGTCTGACCAAGAAAAAGAGCCCAATGCTACTGAAAGAGTAAGGGACGAAGAAAAATAAGAAGGGCTAATGTTCCAAGTCCTCCCGTACGGTCATGGTTTTAAGACCTGGGAGCCAGCTGTACAGAAAATGTTTAGAGATAATAACCCAAACGTAAAGGAAGAAATTCTACAACAAAACCTGGTAAAATACATGAGAACAAACAAAGACTTCTATTGCCTACTGGAGAAGCAGGGTAGTCAAATGATAGTACTAAAAGACCCGGCAAAGATAAAAAGCAGATCGAGGGAAACTAATGTGAAACTATAATAATAATAATAATAATAATGTAGTGGACCTACCCAGGGTATGAATTCCATTTATAATGCACTTTTCATTAATAAAAATCTCAAAGTGCTATAATAAATAATAATAATACTTTATTTATAGAGCCCTTTAAAACAACCACAGTTGCAACAAAGTGCTGTACATAAAATCAGGAACATTTAAACACATAAAAATAAAACAGTTGTTAAAACATTAAGATCAATAAAAACAATAAAAACAGTGCAGAACAAATTCAGTCTGTGCTAAAAGCCAGTGAGTAAAAATGTGTTTTTAGAAGAGTTTTAAAACTGGACAGAGAAGGAGCTTGTCTGATGGGAAGAGGGAGATCGTTCCACAGTTTTGGAGCAGCAACAGCAAAAGCTCTGAGCCTCCGTTTGGATCTCGGTACCTCCTGATCAGCTGATCTGAGGCACCGAGCAGGAGAGTATGGGTGAAGCAGCTCAGAGAGGTAGGATGGAGCAAGACCATTTAAACTTTTAAAAACAAATAAAAGAATATTAAAATGAACTCTAAAATGAACAGGCAGCCAGAGTGGGGGTGATGTGCTCCCTCTTATGAACTCCAGTTAGAAGCCGAGCAGCAGCATTAAGGACCAACTTGAGACATCAGAGAGAGGACTGGCTGACACCAAGGTAAAGAGCGTTACAGTAATCGAGCCGAGAGGTGATGAAGGCATGGATTACTGTTTAACTTCTATGCTCAGTCCGTCAGTTGAGTATAACCCCCTAGTAAAAATGGTAGCCAAAGAAACCGGGTTATGTGGGCAATTAGTAAGCTCTAATGTCAGAGCCACCCCAAAAATTGAAGACTATAAAGAAGATCTAAAAAAGCTAAGTCTGGTCCTCTGGACATTCAAAAAACAAAACAAAACAAAATTGTAGAAACTTTTCATCTTTCATCAGAAAGACTATAAAGAAGAGCTAGCCAGAATAGGGAAATACAATCAGAAACTGAAAGAGATAGGACTTGAGCATAAGAGTGAACGAGCCTCTGAAACAAACTCTCCGGGAGAGTCAGGTGAAGGAGTCAGGAAAGAGGCCCGGAGCAGGAACAATTATAAAAGAACTGGAAAGAAAGGGTTACAAGTCGTTCTCTCACTCATTCCCGGACATTTGGAGTACCACCCAGAACCTAGGTCCATGGAGAGACTCTAAAAGATTCGAGTCAGACACAGAAACAGACAAACTAAAAGAAAAACAAAATAAATTAGTCCTATAAAGACGTGACAGAAAGGCAGCTAAGGAAACTGATGTAGAAGAAATAGACATGATGGCCCGAGTCCTAGCAGAAACATTATCAAAACAATTTACCATAAAGCCCTTACCAGAAACAAATGTGCAAAACCCGGGAGGGAGATTTGACTCGTAGAGTGAAAATAAAAATCCCCAGGCGGGTCCCTCACGAACCTCTGAACACACCCCAAGAAATGTAGTTCTAAACAAAAGCATTTTGAGCTAAACTCTGAGCTTCCTCGCGGGAAAAGAGATGAGGAAAGAGAACCCCCATTGCTCTCCAGAGGAGCACCCAAACAGTCCCAAGGAGCAATACCAAAGTACGGGCCTCATCCCACACATGGGGACAAGGACCAGAATCCTAAGCGTCCAAGGGAGACGCCAAAACCTCTGATGAAGAAAACCCTCTGAGCAGTGCTCGAGGAGGCTCAAGTCATAAAATTCCAAAATGGATTTAAAGTGTATAGGCTTGCGGGAGTGGTGGCGCAGAGGTTAAGAAGGTGCGCTTGTGATCGGAAGGTCGTCGGTTCAAGCCCCGGTACCGACAACATCAAAGATGTGGGTGGGATAAGTGAAGCGGTCACACTTGTCTCCACCCTCATCTGCCCCACTCTGGGCCCTTGAGCAAGGCCCTTAACCCACACCATCTGCTCTCCCGGGAACCCTAGATATCAGCTCTCTGCTCCACACAGAGGGCTGTGGTTGCTCGGTGGTCTGTGGTTGTGTCAGGAAGGGCATCCGGCGTAAAAACAACTTCCAAATCTTCATGCGACCAGTTTGCTGTGGCGACCCCTAACGTAGGGAATAAAGCCGAAAGAAAAAAATTTTTTTAAAGTGTATAGGCTGATCGGAAATCTTTGGTTTCTTGGATGCCGATGAGTTATTGATATTCACAGATCACCAATTTAAAGTTCACAATGCAACTTTCAAAAAGATCCTGAAAAGTTTAGCTGGGCAAGAATACCAGGTAGAGGCAAGCAAGTTAAAGGCACGAGCACAATTTTTAGAGCCAAAAGTGCACCTAACAAGAGGGGGGAATCTATCATATTATGCCATAATACATGTCCCAATCAAAAGCTATAAAGAAGCAAAAAGTAATGAATAATAAATGAAAGAAATGTTAGAGACTCTAGAGAAAGGGGTAGCACAAGCTCATCACCACACGCCTGAGGTCGTGTGCGATCGCACACGACCTCAGACGTGTGGTGATGAGTATAGATGGGTTGCGGTCCCATAACCTTCAGTGGGAAATAGCTGAGTGTGTTGCTGTCAATGCATCAACATATCTGGCGAAAGGAATGCCAGTCGAAGCTGCGTTACGGGAACTAGTCATAGTGACCCCCACTCATCTGCATGAAGACCGGAGAGCAAGGGTGTTGGTCACTATAACAAAGACAGAGAAGGAACCAAACAAAGAACCCCTGAAAATTGGGGCAGAGTATGGAGAAAAACTATCAACGTCACAAGATTTAAGGAAAACAAAAATGCCCGTAACTAAACCCTCAGGGAAAGATCTAACTGACCCAGTCACCAGAAAAAGGAGTGGTGCAAATCCACTAGAAGAACGGTCGGAGCACAGACCGCTCACAACAATACAACCATTGAATGCAGACAGTGAAGAGAGCAATGACGAAAGCTCCCAGGAAGAACCAGGCACAGGTCTGGGTCAGGAAAGCACTGATGATGAAGATACTGCCAGCTTAGAATCAACAGCGGGCCAACCGGGACTGCAAACTAAGTCACTAAGAGTCAGGCAAAGAAAAGGACAAAAGAAAGCAGTGGAAATATTAGATGCATACAAAGTGTCAGAAAACATGGTCAGGGACCTAAGATGGGGCACGTACAGACCAGCGATCGACACAGTGCCCATGTCCCTGAAGCTGACCAAAATCACTATGAAATTCCATCAATGTGGGCAGGCAGGTTAGAAGAAAAAGTGGGATTGACAGTCAAGGCCACCTTGGGAGAGTGGGCTAATATTCTGATGATGCCCACATTCCCTACATTGATTGCTCACCAACCCCTAACCAGCAATTTCAGAACAGCTTATGTGGCGATAGTGCATGACGTACTATTGAGGAGAATGAAAAAAGCTGCTTACAAATATGCCAAAGAAACGGATATGAAAATGAGAGACGAGATATCAGATGATGGAGAGGAAGTACCAGGTCAGGAAAGGATTGATCAGTCATACTACGAGTCTCAGTCAGTCCCAGAACCTCGGCGGGTAGAACAAAGCCGAATCTCCAACTCAGATGCTGACAGTTATCGTGAGTACAAAATGCTGAAAACCTTAGTGAGAGAAAAAAGACCTGAAGAAACTGATGAAGAGTACATTAAAGATGTGTGGCCTATGGTAATCAGTTCCACCAAGTGTGACGCAGCAAGAAAGCTGTGGCTGGGTCATGTCACCGCAAACCCAGTGGGCAAAGATGAGTCGGCCCAGATTCACTACAAAAGGCTGGTTCTAGAGGATCTGGATGACGAGGATTCTCAAATCCAACGGGCAAAAGCACGCATGGATCAGGGACAACGCCTCACATCGGTCTGGTATCAACTCAAACAGACAGTTCCTAAAAGAAGATATGTTAAGGCTCTGAGAGTAGTAACAAAAGGAAGGAAAGGAGAAGTGACCTTCATTAAAATGCCCAATGAGATCTTGGTCCCCCAAATCGATCAAGTAGTGAAGTCTTATGACAACAGTATTGGGATTAAAAGAGAAAAAACAAGATGAAACAAAACCCAAAACAACCAAAAGCAGTCCCTAGGGCCTCCAACAAACACAACAATACAAAGGGCCTCAAAGACAGCCAGAACCACAGTATAAGGAGCGACCGCCAAGGCAATCAGAACAACCGTATAGGGAATGACCCCCGAGACCCCAGTCAGAACCGCATTATGGAAACCAACAACAAAGGAAATTTCATACCCTAGCAACTAACACAACACCTCAAAGAAAGGGCAACTATGTGCCCTTGGAAGAATATGCTAGAATGACCCTTAATGAAAGAAAGGCCCTCCATGAATCCCGACTGAAAGGGGATGGGGGTCCAGCTAAATAATGGCTGAAAGGTTGCGGGTCACCCTAGATAACGCTTAACACTAGGACTACCAAACATATGTACTTGTACATATTTTACCTATAGCTCCCATGGGAGACTGTAAAATGACAGATTGAATGAGCATTATCACGTCCATTGGTATGTATATGAGGCCATTTACATCACAGACTACAGAATCAGTTGCTATGGCAGATGAAGTTGCTAGGGGAGACTGCAAGTCCTGTCACCTGTCACCTATTCCACGGTCAAGGCGGGATTGCATTGGTCACTTTTATCTGAAGGGGGGATTGTACAGGTGATCCCCAACTTACGAACGAGTTCCATTTCTACGCCGGTTCGTATAGCTGAAACGCCGTAAGTTGAAGCCGCCGCAAGTCAAGAACTACCTGTGTTGGCCACTTTTATCTGAAGGTGGCGGGATTGTACAGGTGGTCCCCGACTTGCGAGATTGAATTAGCATTATCACGTCCATTGGTATGTATATCAGAGAGTCAGAGTCAGAGTCAGAGAGTCTTTATTGTCATTTGCACCGCATGTGGTACATGGGATGAAAACGAGATTATGTACACGGGGTCCCAGTTACATCCAACAACAAATGCAAGAGAAAAACAGTAATAACATCTAGAATAAACTAAGAAAAACATCAACTAGTAATACACTAAGCCTAATATAGTGGAAATAAACAGCAGCACGAACATGAGTTTGTATGAGCAGATGGTCACAGATGAACACAGATGAACATAGCAACAAGAAAACAGATCAGCATCAGCATGACGTGATATTTTGCAGTGTTTATTTTATATTTTATTTTTATTTATTCATGAGTCTAACAGCCTCAGGGTAGAAGCTGTTCCTCAGTCTAGTGGTTCTACATTTGATGCTCCTCAACCTCCGTCCTGAGGGGAGTGGGACAAAGAGTGAGTGTGCTGGGTGAGTGAGGTCTTTCATGATGCAGGTGGCTCTTTTCCTGCATCTGGAGGTGTAAATGTCTGTGATGGTGGGGAGACTGACTCCAACAGACTTCTGTGCAGCCTTGGCCATATGAGGCCATTTATATCACAGACTACAGAATCAGTTGCTATGGCAGATGAAGTTGCTAGGGGAGACTGCAAGTCCTGTCACCTGTCACCTATTCCACGGTCAAGGCGGGATTGCATTGATCACTTTTATCTGAAGGGGGGGATTGTACAGGTGATCCCCAACTTACGAACGAGTTCCATTTCTACGCCGGTTTGTATAGCTGAAACGCCGTAAGTCGAGGACTACCTGTATTGGCCACTTTTATCTGAATGTGGGATTATATTGGTCACTTTTATCTGAAGGCGGGATTGTACA
>JBBPBX010043260.1:5828-27998 GCA_038048925.1 Garcialebias charrua | reverse complement strand
ATCATCAACCGTGCATAACATCATCAAAAGATTCAGAGAATCTGGAACAATCTCTGTGCGTAAGGGTCAAGGCCGTAAAACTCTACTGGATGCTCGTGATCTCCGGGCCCTTAAACGTCACTGCACCTCAAACAGGAATGCCACTGTCAAGGAAATAACAGAATGGGCTCAGGAATACTTCCAGAAAGCATTGTCAGTGAACACAATCCACCGTGCCATTGCAGCTGAAACTCTACAGTGCAAAGAGGAAGCCATTTCTAAGCAAGCTCCACAAGCTCAGACGTTTGCACTGGGCCAGGGGTCATTTAAAATGGAGTGTGACAAAATGGAAGACTGTTCTGTGGTCAGATGAGTCACGATTTGAAGTTCTTTATGGAACACCGGGACACCATGTCATCCGGACCAGACCATACCATACCTACCAACTTTATTTATAGAGCACTTTATGCACCCAACAGGACCAAAGTGCTCTACAGTACACACAATCATAAAATACAATACAATCATAAAATGGAAGGGTCTAAAAGCAGTACCAGTACTCAGATTGTACCAAAAGCCAAAGAAAAAAGATGGGTTTTAAGAAGAGACTTAAAAACAGCAAGTGAAGAGGCCTGTCTTATGTCTAATGCAGGGGTGTCAAACTCATTTTGATCTGGGGGCCGCATACAGCTTAATCTGATCTCAAGGGGGCCAGACCAGTATACTCATTCCAAAATTACATAGAACGAACAGTAAGTCCACTTTTTTCTTTGTATTAGTGCAAAGAAGAAATAAATTATAAAAATATTTACATTAAATTAATTGTCCTTTTACACTTTTACTCAGTTTAACATTTATTTAAGTGCATTACACATTAAAAAACTGATCAGTGATTGCACGTTTTAAAACATTTAGTCAACAAACTGTTTTGTTAAACACTTTCTGCATGTTAAAAATGCATCAAACCCATCAAAATTTAGAAATGAATGAATTTAAAATCCATTTTCCACATCTAGGAAGCAATTGTGAACACATAAATTGAGCTTTGAGCGTATAGCTTTGTTTTATTAATGTTCATTAGTGAGAAAACTTGCTCACAAAGGTAGGTAGTCCCAAACATGGACAACATTTTTGCAGCCAGTGCTGTCAGTTTAGGATAGCGTGGTAAGAGATACTTGTAAAATGTGTCCAAGCCCACAGAGGCAAATTTGTCCTTCAATTCTACATCACACTGCAAATCAATGATTTCAAGTTGCATGTCAACAGGCACATCAGAAGCTCTGACTGTGAATGGTGAGAGAAAAACTGCAAATTCTGTCTCGAGTTCGCCTTTGTGGCGGCGCTGACACGACTGCAGCTTCTTGCACTCGGCCCATCTTTTAAGACGAGTGTGCGTAATTTCAATCATGTTGTATTGTGCCCTGGTGCAATGTCAATAAAGATATATTCTTCTAAAGGCCTGAAATCGTTTCTCAAACTCCCTCAGCAACCCTGAAATCTTGTTTTTGTACTGTTTCACATCAGGATGAACGCTTGCTGCGCACACGGAGACAGGGAAAATGAGCAGGGTCTCCGCTTGCTATCTGCGTCTCCCATACTAAAACACATGTGTTTTTAGTAGGACAACAAAGGAACTGACTAAAACACAGTGCCTCTAACGGACAACATAGGAACAGCAGATTTTTAAGAAAATAAAGTTTTTTCTTTATTTTAAATTCAGATTTATCCTCGGGCGGACTGAACCCCCTGGCGCGCCGGTCCCGGCCCGCGGGCCGTACGTTTGACACCCCTGGTCTAATGGGAGGTCATTCCAGAACTTAGGAGCTACCACAGAAAAAGCACGGTCCCCTCTGAGCTTGCGCTTTGTCTTCGGGACCCTCAAAGACAACTGGTCAGCTGACCTGAGCAAACGAGAGGGTGTGTAGTAATGCAGCAGCTCAGACAGTATGGAGGGGCATGGCCATTAAGAGCTTTAAAAAAGTATTTTTAAATGAATCCTGTAACGCACCGGCAACCAGTGATAAGAAGCCAAAACAGGGGAAATATGGTCAAATTTTCGTGTACCTGTTAAGAGTCGTGCAGCTGCATTTTGAACCCTCTGAAGCTGGGAAGTACATGAATCACTAATACCTACATAAAGTGAATTACAGTAATCTAGCCGTGTGGTCACAAATGCATGGATTGCTGTTTCAAAGTGCTGTCTAGGAAGGATGGCTTTTACTTTGGCTAGCTGCCTCAAATGAAAAAAGCTGGATTTTACAACTGTTTTAATTTGAGACTCCAGCTTAAGACCAGCATCCATCTTGACCCCTAGATTTGTAACAACTGGCCTGACATACTGAGCCAAGGAGCAACCATCGGACAGAGAGTCTTCAGTCGAACTGCCAAAAATCACCACCTCTGTTTTGTCTTCGTTAAGTCTCAAGAAATTTAGGGCCATCCAGGCCTTCTAATCTTCCAAACATAGGAACAGAGACCAAAGAGAGGTGGAGTCTGTTTTATTTAAAGGTACGTAGAGCTGTGTGTCATCTGCATAACAATGAAAAGCAATCCCGTATTTCCTAAAAACAGAACCAAGTGGAAGGAGGTACAACAAAAATAGAAGAGGGCCCAGAACCAGAGAGGACAAGGATAGCCCAAGTTGTTATCAACACTCCGTTCAGAAGCCTGCATCACTGATGGTATGGGGTTGCATGAGCGCTTGTGGCATGGGCAGCTTGCATGTCTGGAAAGGCACCATTAATGCAGAGAACTATGTTCAGGTTCTAGAACAACATATGCTCCATCTAGACGTCATCTCTTTCAGGGAAGACCCTGCATTTTTCAACAAGATAATGCCAGACCACATTCTGCAGCAATCACAACATCATGGCTACGTAGGAGAAGGATCCGGGTACTGAAATGTCCAGCCTGCAGTCCAGATCTTTCACCTATAGAGAACATTTGGTGCATCATAAAGAGGAAGGTGCGACAAAGAAGGCCCAAGACGATTGAACAGTTAGAGGCCTGTATTAGACATGAATGTAGAGCATTCCTATTTCTAAACTTGAGAAACTGGTCTCCTCTGTCCCCAGACGTCTGTTGAGTGTTGTAAGAAGAAGGGGGGATGCCACACAGTGGTAAAAATGGACTTGTCCCAACTTTTTTGGGATTTGTTGACGCCATGAAATTTTGAAACAACATATTTTTCCCTTAAAATGATACATTCTCTCAGTTTAAACTTTTGATCTGTGATTTGTGTTCTATTCTGAATAAAATATTAGATGTTGGCAATGGCACCTCCACTTCATTGCATGCAGTTTTTATTCACAATTTGTCTAGTGTCCCAACTTTTTTGGAATCCGGTTTGTACAAACACAGACCACCGAAATACTAAAGCCTGTATGTGTGGAACAAAGGGCTATCATTTAGGGCACCCAGGGGAGCAGATGGCCTTGCTTGCTTGCTTGACTTCCGGGTCTTGGCGAAGCAGGTCGCTTCTCTTTCTGCTCCTCTCCTCCCTAAAGTTTTCCTCCTCCCTGCTTTTGCATTTTTGTCTCGTCTGCAACTCTTCAGTGCTCACTCGAAGCAATTTGGAAAATGGATTTAATTGTGTGGGCTGTTTCCTCTATTGATAAAATTTTTTCCACGAAGCGCTCCGGACCAGGAGAACCGGCGTGCCCCCTCGACACGCATGCGGTGGGCTACATTATGGACTCGTGGGGAGAATGGAAGTTAATGTGTCTGACCGTTCTTTCTGTCGAAGACGTGGAAGATTTGTGGATTATTGGAATATTGGTGGCAGCTGCTCTGCTTTTTGGCTTAGGCGGAGGTTTCTGCTACTGGAAGCTGAGGGAGACTGCCGCGGCGATCAACGCGCTGGCGAAACTTCCTGCTCAACAAGATTCTTTGATCCGGGCTGTGACCTCAATGACCCAGCTGTTGTTCGAGCTGAATCGCACGATGGGAGCAGTGGTGGACAGCCGCGGACCTGCAGTGCGTTTTGGGACTCGTTTACAGCCGACCGGGCTTCATCAGGGGACAGATGGGGATTTGTAGCTCGGAACCTCACATGATTCGGCGATTTGGACCTAGACAGCACCTGGACTTCAAGGCTGCAGTCAAAGTACACTGTAGCCTGCCCTGGAAAATAAATAAAGCAACTAATCTAATCGGGACTCAAAGCAACCTTGAAAAGAGGCTGACTGCAAAACTTCTCCTGGAGTCGAAAGCTGTTGAAAAACTGTCGCTGCCCCCCCTCCCCCCAGAGGTCTCTGTGTGCATTCAGATGGAGCCGAGCTGAGGCCATCTGCAGACTGTGCTTATCTGAAATGATTACTCACGGACTATCTCCCTGCTTGCCATCAAATGCAACATGTCTTTGTCTTTATCCGTGCTGAGCTGGTAGAGTTTTTTGACTTTATCATAGAATGTCCTAAGACAAAATGTGATAGATTCTTTTTTGAATACCAATGATTATCCGACTGTATGTTCCTTTTTTCCATATCTGATTGTTGGCGGCGCGATTTAATTATTGCTACGGCTTTCCGTGCGTACGTCCCTCTTAGGATGGTGCGCGCGCCAATTGCAACACTTTGTACCTTGGTGCAAATATGCCAATAAAGATATATTCTATTTTATTCTATTAAGGGCCCAGGTTGGGGCAAATGAGGGTCGAGGCAGGTATGGGTACTTAACTTTGCTCAACCACATTTTGATGCAACTGTCAGGGGATTCAAACAAGTGACCTTTCAATCAAAGGTTTGCCTTTTCTAACCTCTGGAACATCACTCCCCCAGTGACAAATATTATTTATAGGTGGGAAACATCACGTCGCAGCAAGTTCACCCTGAAATCAGACAAGTAGCTGGGGCAGCTGTGTCTGAGTGGTTAGAGCAGTCGTCCTCCAATGGGAGAGTTGGGGGGTTCGATTCCATCAACAGTCACATGTTGAAGTGTCCCTGGGCAAGACACTGAACCCTTCATTGCCTTTGATATGTGTCCCATTGGCGTAGGAATGATCTAATTAATCTCTATACAGATTCAGATTACCGGTATGTTTGTAGATATGTAGTGGTATGCTGTATGAATGTGTGTGCTGGAGGTAAATGAGGCACAGATTGTGTTGTAAAGAGCTTTGAGTATTTTGAGTAGATAGAAAGGTGCTATGTAAGTAGTCCATTTACACACCCAACCTCCATCCGCAATCCTGCAAAGCACATGACAGAACACAGCAACGAAACACACATTCATAAAGACTTATAATATTCATGACCTTGCAGTAGATTTCCATAAATAAACATACCCATACCTACAAATATAAATACAGTATACATACATATACATTCATATCACATATCCATCTATATATCTGCATATGATATCTACATATACATCCCTGCATCCATTTGTGTGTGGCTGTGAGCATGCATAAGTGAATAAGGTTCCTCCAATAGAACATTCAGTAGCGACCGTGAAGCATCAGAGATCCGCCCCCCCAAGGCCCGAGGCAGACGAAGGGGCAATCAAAGCCTAAGACCCCAAGAAGGACCCCGAGCCCAGAGTCCCCAGGGTCACCCGAACAGGACGAGCCACTCACCCACTCCCCAGATCCGACCAAGGGGGAGAACTGGACGAGCCCCACCAGCGACTACACACAATGACCCCCGGGGGGCCAACAGCGACAAACCCACGGCCCCCGCCGGAGCCCGCCGCACTGACGTAGCTCCAGGCCCGGGCACCGAGGCCCGGGCACCGAGGCCCGGACACGCCCACCCCTCAGGCCCAGACCCGATAGGACCAGAGGACCCGAGCTCCACCAGGCAGCCACCAGGCCGAGCCGACCCACGCCCAAGCGCCCAACCCCAGAAGGCGACAGCAAGGGCCCCCAACACGCCCGCGGGCAAAGGGACACCCACCCGGGGGCCACGTGACAGGAGCGCGACACCAAGTAGCCTCAGATGTAACAGAGAGGGGGCAGTCCAAATCCCAGCCTGACAATTAGACATTCATACACAGACACACTCACTCAGACCCACCCTCATCCTCACTCACACAAAGACAAACAATAACGACACGTTCCATTCATAATCCTGATGCACACTCTATACCCCTAGGTCCAAGACATGTACCTGCCCCCTATATGGGGCAGCCCACACCCAAGCCCAGGTGTGTTTGCCTTGTGCTCTTTTTGTGGATAATTGTTGTGTTTTGTTGTCTTACTTTCTACGCTTTCCTTTCTCTCTATTAAAAAAAAAAAAAAAATAGTCATATCAGATTACCGGTATATAAATAAGCTCCATAAGCTCCATATCGGTGTGAGAGGATGGCTGTAAGGTGAGAAGGGAGGCCATCTACAGTATAATGGAAAAAAAAAAAAAAGTAGTCCATTTACTATTCCATTTACATGCCAATCTTCAGAAAGACTCAATAATTATTGTCTATCTCAGACTCTTAAAAACCTCTGTTAGCATGTTATAGGGATAATTTAAAAAAGGCAGAGCAAGTGTGGCTAATATTTTTCAGGTGAAAATAAAACAAGCGTATTAGACCAAACTTTGCATAATGCATAACAATTGTCAAGCACGGTGGTGATGGAGGGGTAATGATGTATTCTTGTTTTGCAGCCACAGGAACTGGGCACCTAGCAATCATTGGACCAAAAGGATTTCCTTCTGTAGACCAAATGTCTAAAAAATTTAAGTCAGGTCCTCTGGACGGAGACCTCCATGTTCAACTACCCCCACATTGCTAGTATCACTCAGCCAGCGACCACCAGGGTACTAATGATCCATTGTTGGGCTGATGGTCCTCCTTGATCATGTGAACAGCTAATTTTGAATGTCAACAACATACTGGTTGATTCACTATTATAGCCGTGTTTCCATCAAGGTTTCTTGATGTGCATTTTGAAGTATCGCATCAGAAAAGGTGAATGGAAACGGCACGATTCGAATTAACTTCCTCTAATTCGCAAAAAAGTTGATACGCTCGCTTGAGGTGGTTTTTGGGTTTTTCGAAACAGAGCTGATGCGCAAAACGAGAGATGGAAACAGATTTGCCGACTCAGTTCTGACGTAGCGAACATTCACGTCATGTGACTGATCAGCTGTTTCCGCTGTAACATCGCTAAAACTAGTTGGCATGACAGAATAAATACAACTTGCCCGATAGCAACACATTCCTGAAATATTCTCTCCATTTTGCCGAGATGTGTGGTTCGGTTCCTGTTTTCAACCGCTACTTCCTGTTTACTGTAGACGTGCGTAACGCTGACGTCTGACGTAATGCCGCTTTGCGTGGCCTGGTGGATTCGCTTCAAGCCAAGTTGATGGAAACACTTCTGATTCGCATTAATTTTTATTTACATTTTTGCAAATTTTCAAAAATTCGCTCAAAATTCGAATTGAAAATAGATGGAAACACGGTTCATGAGGAGGTGCTGAGCTGAATACAGCTCCTCAGACTGAAGAAGTCTTTTGGATGAAAGACGAAACGTTACTATAAATTTTAGTTTTTTGAACCCATCCAGAGGACCAGACTAGATTTTTCTACCTCGATTATTGAGCATGCATCAGGATATGTAGACCAAATGATTTGAGAGTCAAATGTGAGGCCATCAGACAGCTGAAGTCAATCTACAATTGGGTTAGAAACATGACAATAACCCCTAATACATTTACCGGTACAAATGTACAACAAAATATTTCATCCTTACTGAAATACTGCAGTGGAAACAAAGAGCTGTGCATAAACAGTTGCAAAAAGAATAGAGCAAATTGCTCCTAAAGCAATGTGCAAGTCTGAAATGTTGCTGCTGAAAGTGGTTGTGCAAGTTGTTGAATCATGGAGTGGACTTGAGGATAAACACTCTGCTTCTGTTTTTAATTTTAGTGAGTGAATCAATATTGACATGTTGTGATTTGTCATGAACTATTGATCATCTTAGCTTGTATTTAGTAAATATTAGGAGCACGAGATAATTCTTTATAATATTCAAACTTGCCAAACTTGAAAAGTACACCTCTAAATATTTGGTCTTAAAAATATCAAATATTCAGAAAAAACAAGACATACAGTTATGTTCTTCCACTAATCAGTGGTAAAACAAACTCAAAGAATTGCTGTCTTTATTATTTTTTGCAGTTCAAATATCTAATTGAAGGTTATCTCTACAAAACAGTAGGACAAAGTTTGGTGGGTAAATAAAGGTTGAAGCATCCCAATTGTGTTATTTTTCCATTTTCATCATGATTTTCAATTTGCTAATCTTCCCACAGGTTTAAACAAACTCATACAAAATATACATAAAAAACAAATTGACAATAGTGTGTTGTGACTTAATGGCACTACATCAGGGGTCACCAACGTGGTGCCCGCGGGCACCCGGGTGCCCCCAAGGACCATTTGAGGTGCCCCCGGACCGGTTCTAAATATAGCACAACTCACTACTAATCTGCATTTAAAATGTCATTTTATTCAGTTGTTATTCTTTTTTTTGTATTTATGTATATTTTAAAATGTCTATCTTAAAATTTTGTTCTTAAAAATATGTTTATTATACATTTTCTTCAATTTACGCTTTGTTATTTCCGGAGAGTTTATCAAACTGGTGCCCTTTGTATGACTCCGTACCCACAAAGTAGCTCTCAGTTTCGAAAAGGTTGGTGACCCCTGCACTACATCATACAGCGTAACCAAAAAAATAAATAAAAATAAATTCACACAAAACACAATTTACACCCCTCAACAAACTATTACACAGCAATCTATAGCAATGACCTAGACAAGCAAAAACCTTATACAGTATAATCTTTTATCTTGAGTTGTGACCTTAACCGTGGAGCTGGGGTAATGAAGTGTATGTAACACTATCTAGTGATGATTTATTAACCTTTATTTAACCAGGCACTGAGATCACAGATCTCTTTTTCAAGGGAGGCCTGGGCCTGAAGCAGCCTAACATGCACGTTTTTGGTCTGTGGGAGGAAACCGGAGTACCCGGAGAAAACCCATGCAAGCACATGAAGAACATGCAAACTCCACACAGAAAGACCCCAGGTCCAACCGGGGATTGAACCCAAGACCTTCTTGCTGTGAGGCAAAAGTGCTAACCACTGAGACGTTGTGCTGCATATGAGTGCGAAATTTCATTCATTTATCTTGAGCGAATTTCAAAGTCAAAGCAAAAGTCAACTTTATTGTCAGAACTGCAATATGTACAGGACATACACAGGATTGAAGTTATGGGCGGGACAAGAGGAAGATTGTACAGTACTATACTACACCATAATATGTACAAGAGAAAGTTTGTCGTAGACTATACTATACCATAATACGTAGAAGAGAAAGTTTGTAGTAGACTATAACATAATACGTATAAGAGAAAGTTTGTAGTAGACTACTGTATACCATAATACATACAAGAGAAAGTTTGCAGTAGATTATACCATATGTACAAGAGAAAGTTTGTAGTATACTACCTTGTATATCATTACAGGTATACATACAAGAGAAAGTTTGTAGTATACTATATCATTATTCGCACAAGAGAAAGTTAGTAATAGACTACCGGTATAACATAATACGTACAAGAGAAAGTTTGTAGTAGACTATACCATAATACATACAAGAGAAAGTTTGTAGTAGACTATGCCATAATACGCCTGCCTTTCTATAAACGTATTAAAAAAAGGACAAACAACCATGGGATTTGGGTGAAATTTGGGGGAAATACAGTAACTACTGTATTTGGAACTCTACAGCTCAAACAGACTTCACAGTAAAAATAAAGCTCAAAGTTTAAACACGGCACGACTCACAAATATTTGGACTTTATGCCAGTTTATTTTTTTATACATCTTTCTTGGTTTTTACGCAATCACAGTTGAAATTTTGACATTTTTGAGAAGGAAAAAAAAACTGCCCAAGTTATTCTACTTAATTTTGAGCTGTCTAAACTTTCCAAACTTTTACTAACACTTTTCACTGCAACACTCTCTGTACTAAAAAGCTTATGCATTTTTTTTTGTTGTTGCCTTGTTTGACCTTGTGGGCATCTCATAGTAAGAGGTCCTGCAATTTCATATCTCCTCTTCCTATGCAAGTTGCACACCCAAAGTTCTGTTGACTGCCATCGTATTTGAGCTCAGAATTTTCTCTTCAAAACTGGACGTAACAATACAGGCCACACAGAACCAAAAACAGGCCTGATGTCCAGAAGCAGCCTTTAGCCATCTCAGTTCAGCCCTTGTTGTCCTCAAAAAGACTTGAAACAAATGTTCAACAAGCGGTATGCCTATGTCCTTCGTCACTGAGGGATTTGATTTGAATAGTGAATGTTTGTAGTTGTTAAGATGAGTGTTTTTCTGGGCTGAAATTGAACAAGGAATGAAAGTAAACAATGTTTTGATGCAAGATACAGTATTCAAGTGGGGAGGATCTAAAGGCCTCGTTATACTTGCGCTTTGGTCCGCTAGCTGGCTGGAGCGCGCGCACTGAAGGCTGAAATATACCTGTGCGTACTAGCAGTACGCCTCTGTACGACGTACGTACGCTGAGGCAAAAGCGTAGCCCCGCGCAGCCCCTCAGGGCATGAACGCGCAAAGCTTTTTTTTTACGACCGCGAACGCGATGCGCGGTGTCTGACCATAAACTTCCCCGGCGCCGGACTGTTTTGTATGTTACACAAATGAATTAAATTCCTCTTCTTTATCGCTGATCGGGCCTTTTCTTTTGTTTTTTTGCCTAAAGTCAAGTAATCGCTTCTTCCTCGTTCACTCGATGACTGAAATGAATGAATTCATGTCCTACCTGGCAGCGCGATGTTTTAAATATTTCCTGGTGGGCGGTGAGCTGCAGGAAAAGCGCTCCCTGTTATTATTTTTATTTCTTAGAACTTTTTATAACATATAAAGTAGAAACACCGCAGCAGAACGGGCAGCGGGCTGCTTTCATGATGAGCTCTCAAGTGTTCTGACGAGCTGTCAATCATTTCAGTAGGCGTGTCAGCAAGTGACCAATCAGCGACCTCAGTTTGTCCCCCTCTGCTCGCAGCTGCATACGGGGCAGCTGCTGCTGCTCACATGACAACCAGGATTTGGAGAAAAACAACAAGGATTTCGAGCGAAAACGCGAGCATTTGAAAAGCGTATCTTCTGAAGCTATATCAGCGAAACGCATGCGCACAAAATACGCGCGTAGAGTGGCGTACCTGAGGACGCTCAGGTATATTTCAGCCTTGAGCCGTGCGGCTTCTGCGTTTTCAGTGTCGCCGCTGTGTTTATGGTTGACGCACGGCGGTGCATAGCAAAGTGCTGTTCTTTTAGGGATCAGCAGGTGGCAGTACCCTCTAAAACCTGTGCATATGTTGCAAGAAAGGGTGTAGAAGAAGAAATCTACAGTAGAAGATGAACTGTTTGATGTCACATAACAACAAAAAATGGATTTCCGCTCGCGTGCTGAACTGTTGTCTTTATTAGAGGAGCAAATCATAATAGAACAACAGTTATTGTGTCTTGCAGTTTAATGCATGGAGTCAGCGGAGGAGGAAGCGATCACTTGACTTTTGGCAAAAAAACAAAAGAAAAGTCCAGATCAGGGATTAAGAAGGGGAATTTAATACATTTGTGTCACATACAAAACATTCCTCCATGCGTCGCGACGCCGTCTCCACGACCACAGCGGCGCAGACAGCTGCAGGCTCTGGCGTGAAGAGCGTGAAGGCTGTCGGGTGAGGTCCCCACTCGACCGTCAATCAATTCAGTAGCGCCCACGGCGCACGCACTAGCCTTGCGGAGTTTGAAAAAATCGGAGGTGCACGACACGCGCCAAAACGACGTGCGGCGTCTACGCGCAAGGGCAGAGATGGTGATATTGCGTCACTTTTGGCGCGCGCACACTGGCGCACTGCGCAACGCGTCGAGTATAAATCTAGTTTAACAAGGTTAAGTCAAGTCATCTGGGCAGATTCTTCTGATGATCTGACTTAACCTTGTTAAGAGTTTTCTACAGTACCTGGATTATTGAGCATGCATCAGGACAAGTGGGGAGGAGTTACATTGTGGAAAAGAACAGAGGTATACTTTTTAGGTTTTGGCAGCGCAACGTGGCAGATACCTGCAAGTGAAGGAAGCAATTTTATCCACCATCAGGCACAATGGCAGAGCCAGGGGGTGACCAATGGTAGCTTTGGCCACCATAGAATATAATCTTCAGCCACCTCAAGGGTCACCCCAATCATTTGAGGAAACTATACAGTACTTTCAAGCAATATAAAACTAAAAAGCATAAGTTCCTCAAATGACTGGTGTGACTGGTTTACACATCAAGGTTCAAGGTTCTTTATTGTTGTTCGCATCACATGTGGTACATGAGGTGGAATGAAATTGTATACCCAAGGTCTCAGTTACACCCAAAGAAATGAAACTAAAAAATTACGTATAAAAAGAAATAGTATACAAGGATTTAAGATGTATGCTAAACACAAAAATATAAAAAGAAACAGTATACAGTAGTCCCTCGTTTATCGCGGGTGTTTGGGACCCCATCCCCCTCTCCCCCGATAAATGAAGAACCTCGAAGCAGGGATAAAGTAGTCCAAGTTCAAGTTTAAGTAAACTTTATTGTCATTACCATCTCATATAGTGCATGAGATGGAACAAAATTATGTACACAAGTAATAGTAATAGTAGTTTATTTTAATATTNAAGCAGGGATAAAGTAGTCCAAGTTCAAGTTTAAGTTCAAGTAAACTTTACTGTCTTTACCATCTCTGATATAGTACATGAGATGGAACAAAATTATGTACACAAGTAATAGTAATAGTAGTTTATTTTAATATTTACTGTAATAGCAGTAGGTAGCAGTTTATTTTAGTATTTATGTACGTTTTGGAAAAAGATCTCTATACAGCATACTGTGTTCCCTTAATTCACATTTGCCCTCCTCACTTCACCTGTTTTGCCTATAACATTATCAAAAAGGCGTTCAATACAAGATCAACTGGACTTTATTTGTTGCAGAAAACGTTTCGACTCCTATAACATTATGATGACTCAGGATGGGTATATATTTACACAGAGTCAGACAGGTATTACTTAAATCATATGTGTCAAACTCAAACGTGGCCCTCATTAACATCTTATCTGGTCCCCAAGATGATATTTTAAAGGTCCACTGACATCATCTTACAAATTTGCATGAAGTGATAGAAGATATATATATTTTATCATTCGACTATGTTCGTTTTTGCAAACAAAATGATAAATTAATGAAAATTCCTTTCAAAGTGAGATTAAAATTAAAAACCGCTTTTCTCTCTGAAAAATCTGACTACAAGCGAATGCAACATATGTGACGTTGCGAGAAGGTCTTTAGAACATCCCATATAAATGCTGGTGAAGATTCTCAGTCGTCCAGGACATGATAAATCAAAAAAGGCGTTCAATACAAGATCAACTGGACTTTATTTGTTACAGAAGACGTTTCGCTCATCATCCGATAAGCTTTCTCAATTCTTGTTAAAAGCTCATCGGATGATGAGCGAAACGTCTTCTGTTACAAATAAAGTCCAGTTGATCTTGTATTGAACGCCTTTTTTGAGTCCCATATAAATATTCATGACGAACAAGAAATAAAACAACAAAATTATCAATCTAAGTTAAGATTTGAGCTATTTGTCTTCAGTTTTGGAAGCAGGAAGTTAGATGAGCAGAAACAGCAGGTTCTAATTTAGGTCTGCACCGTATGTATTTGACTCTTACCTGTTCAGGAAGCAGGGAGCTCAGTCCGAGGGGGGGCAGCTTTATTTATTCCATTTTTGACGAAGGTCTTACATCTTTTGGGAAAGTGAAAAGGCTCACTTGTTCACTGATGATATTAGAACACACAAATGCGACACAACCGGCATTTTTCAAGTTATACAAAAAAAAGGCGATCTGGAGAATGTATATGCGTTAATGGCAGACGCAGACTGACGGTCCTGCTTCCTACGTCACAAATGTTGCATTCGCTTGTAGTCGGATTTTGCAGAGATAAAAGCGGTTTTTAATTTTAATCTCACTTTTAAAGGAATTTTCATTAATTTATCATTTTGTTTGCAAAAACGAACATACAGGGTAGTTGAATGATAAAATATATAAATATCTTCTATCATTTCATGCAAATTTGTAAGATGATGTCAGTGGACCTTTAAATGTAAAATACTTTTATCACTTTAATTTTTTCAGTAATCTTTGATTATAATATCAAAAGTGCAACAGAGAACGTCAAACGAGACCAATCAAACTTTTGTATAGAAACCTGCAACCAAGAAAAGATGTTGGGTATCTCTTGAGTTAATGTAGATTCTGAAACTGGCCCTAATAAAAGGTTTTAGTTTTGGCCCCCTTTTGTAAGTGAGTTTGACACCCCTGACTTAAATGAATGGTAAATGAACTGTACTGTATTTATGTAGCACCGTTCTATCTTATCAAGATACTCAAAGCTTTTTACAACACAATCTGTGCCTCATTTACCCATTCATACAGCACTTACTAGATCTTTACAAAGACTAATCAGTGCTTTATCACATTCTTACACCAATGGGACACGCATCAGAGGCAATGAGGGGTTCAGTGACTTGCCCAGGGACACTTCAGCATGTGAATGCTGGTGGAATCAAACCCCCAACTCTTGCATTGGAGGACAACTGCTCTAACCACTCAGCCACTGCCGCCCCCAACCACCGACTTAAGATATTGACATTTTTACTCACCTTTGTGGAACACGTTGTGCCCAGGTCACCTGACCTCACTGTATTCACCAGAGGACCTACAGAACAACCACATCCACAAATATCCACACTTAGGACCCAAAACTACAACTTTATCTCTTAAAAAGAGCATTTAGCATCGCATATTACGACTTAGCAACTCTATGTTGAGAGTTTCTAAGACAGGTCTAAACATGCAAAGATGACGTAGCAGCTCAAAATTATGCTTTAGCGTCTGTAAATTAGGGCTTACTTTTTAGATTAAGACTTAGTGTCTCATCAACATGACCAAGAATCTCTTAATTATGCCTTTGCATCTCATACTGTAATTATAATCTAGGATCTTCTCATATGTTATAATTATGACTTAGCATGTCGTAATTATAATTTAGAATCTTATAATGATGATTTAGCATGCCATAATTATAATTTAGAATCTTATAATTATGATTTAGCAGTCATAATTATGATTTAGCATCTTATTATTATGATTTAGCATGTCAAATATGATTTAGCATGTCATAATTATAATTTAGCATGCCATAATTGTGATTTAGTATGTCATAATAATGATTTTGTGTCTCAATTGTGATTTAGCATTTCATGATTATGATAAAGCACCTCATGATTATAATCTAGCATCACATGGTTATGATTTAGCATCTCATGATTATAATATTTTATTTCATGATTATGATTTAACATCTCATAATTATGATTTAGCATGCCATAATTATGATTTAGCATCTTATAATTATAATTTAGCATCTTATAATTAAGATTTAGCATGTCAATTATGATTTAGCATGTCATAGTTATGATTTAGCATGCTATACTGTAATTATAATTTAGCATCTTACAATTATGATTTAGCATGTCAATTATGATTTAGCATGCCATAATTATAATTTAGCATCTTATAATTATGATTTAGCATGTCAATTATTATTTAGCATGCCATCATTAAAGCTAGTTTTTCTAAAAATATATTTTTAACATATTTCTTCACTCTGTCACTATCTCCTGACAGACTGATGTTAGACAAGTAATCTCTGAAAAAAACTATATTCCCCTTGCTTCTCCAGGTGGTACTAAAAGCATTTCTAAAAACCCACAGTGACCCGCCGTTAACCAGCCAATAAAAACAGAGTTTTTAACCAGCCAATAAAAACAGAGTTTTTAACCAGCCAATAAAAACAGAGTTTTTAACCAGCCAATAAAAACAGAGTTTTTAACCAGCCAATAAAAACAGAGTTTTTAACCAGCCAATAAAAACAGAGTTTTTAACCAGCCAATAAAAACAGAGCTTCTCACGCTCCTAACCCACGCCCCCGCCTGTCCCAGCCCCAGCGGCCGCGCACGTTCTCGTTCAAAGGATTGCAAAGCGATGCAAAACTGTTTTGTATGTGACACAAATGTATTAAATTCCCCTTCTTCATCCCTGATCTGGACTTTTCTTTTGTTTTTTGCCAAAAGTCAAGTGATCGCTTCCTCCTCCGCTGACTCCATGACTGAAATAATGAGGAAATGAATGAATTTGTCACGAGCGAATTAAACTCGGGTTCAACGTGGCTGCGCGAGGCTCTGCAGATTTCCTGGTGTTCTGGTGTGCTGGACCAGCGCTCCATGTTTTTATTTTATTTTTTAGAACGTTTTATTAACATATAAACACAGAATATCGCAGCGGCTGCGACAGGACATGCAGTGGAGGCGGAGCTAAGGAAGCTGAGCTGAAGTTCAAGGAGCAAGGGGGAGCAGAGCCATATATGGCTCTGAGGGGGAGGGACCAGAAACGTGTCTCTGTTCAAAATTTTTCCAAGCTCCAGCGTGTTCAAAAAACTACAGACTGCACCTTTAAGATTTAGCATCTTATAATTATGAGTTAGCATGTCATAATAACAACTTTGTGTCTCATAATGATGATTTAGCATTTCATGATTATGATTAACCACCTATTATAATCTAGCATCTCATGGTTATGATTTAGTATCTTCTAATTATAATCTTTCATCTCCTAATTGTGATTTAGCATGTCATAATTGTGATTTAGCATATCATAATAATGACTTAAGAGTCTCGTAATTATGAGAGAATCTCCAAGTTAAATAGCATCTCATTCATAGGACAGCATCTTATAATATTGACCCAACATATTAATAATTAAGTATCTCATATGAACTTAGCATCTCATAATTAAGATTTAGCGTCACATAATTATGATTTAGCATGTCAATGATAATTTAGCATGTCATAATTGTTATTTAGCATGTCATAATTATGACTTAGCATGTCATAATTATGATTTAGCATGTCATAATTATGATTTAGCATGTCATAATTGTGATTTAGCATGTCATAATTATGATTTAGCATGTCATAATTATGATTTAGCATGTCATAATTGTGATTTAGCATGTCAATTATAATTTAGCATGTCATAATTATGATTTAGCATGTCATAATTGTGATTTAGCATATCATAATTGTGATTTAGCATATCATAATAATGAGTCTCATAATTATGAGAGAATCTCCAAGTTAAATAGCATCTCATTCATAGGACAGCATCTTATAATATTGACCCAACATATTAATGATTAAGTATCTCATATGAACTTAGCATCTCATAATTAAGATTTAGCATCACATAATTATGATTTAGCATGTCAATTATAATTTAGCATGTCATAATTATGATTAAGCATGTCATAATTGTTATTTAGCATGTCATAATTATGATTTAGCATGTCATAATTGTGATTTAGCATGTCATAATTATGATTTAGCATGTCATAATTATGATTTAGCATGTCAATTATAATTTAGCATGTCATAATTATGATTTAGCATGTCATAATTGTGATTTAGCATATCATAATTGTGATTTAGCATATCATAATTGTGATTTAGCATATCATAATTGTGATTTAGCATATCATAATAATGACAGTCTCATAATTATGAGAGAATCCCCAAGTTAAATAGCATCTCATTCATAGGACAGCATCTTATAATATTGACCCAACATATTAATGATCAAGTATATGAACTTAGCATCTCATAATTATGATATAGCATGTCATAATTATGATTTAGCATGTCATAATTGTTATTTAGCATGTCATAATTGTTATTTAGCATTTCATAATTATGATTTAGCATGTCATAATTATAATTTAGCATGTCAATTATAATTTAGCATGTCATAATTGTGATTTAGCATATCATAATTGTGATTTAGCATATCATAATAATGACAGTCCCAAGTTAAATAGCATTTCATTCATAGGACAGCATCTTATAATATTGACCCAATATATTAATGATCAAGTATATGAACTTAGCATCTCATAGTTAAGATTTAGCATCACATAATTATGACTTAGCATCCCATGCTTATTAATAAGCACCTCACAGTTATGACTTAGCATTATCATGGCATCTCATATATGCACCACAGACGTGAGTCTGATATTATATTATAATATTGACAAACAGCTGCAGGACTCATTAGGACAAAGCTCGTCCATCCACATCTGCACCGTGTAGGAAACAGATGTTTACCACAGTTACACTTGTACAGAGCTGGAAAGGTGAATTTCAGTTCATTTCGCCAGATGAATAAATAAATGCAGGTTGTAGTAGAAGGCTGCTGTGGCCTACACCAGCAGCAGACACACAGCACAGTGTCTCTGTAAAGCTTTCTGTTATAATTTACAGCTGTGGAGACAACATGTCCCTCGTGTTTTGTCTCGTTTCGACGGCTCGCTCAGCTCTGGTGCCGCCGCACACGAAGCACACGGAGACAAACAAAGCTCCGTCCATGAAGCCGCTGCCTCGGCGGCGGTACAATGGACACCATCTTCCGCCTGTTGTCCTCGCGCGCGGACAGACAGTCCTCGCAGCTGCCTGCTCGAAATGTTTTGGTTTTTAACAAACCGCCGCGCGTTCCGGAAGTAAAGCAGGAGCACTACAAACATCCGCGCGTGGGTTTTACCTGCGAGTCACAGTTTCCACCGGGACAGTAACGGCGGGTGGACAGAGCGAGACGACACCGCAGCTACTCCAGCGCGAGCTCCCAGTATGCTGCCTCCTTGACAACGTCAAGTACCAGGATGTAGGACATGGACGTCCCCGTGGCGCCGTGGACAGAAGGACGCGCTCACGTGAACGTTTGATCCGGGACTTTTGTTAGCGCTACTGCCTGTTAGCAAAATATCTCACGACACGAACCACTAGAGGGGTTTAGTTAAAGTCACAGAAAGTGATTATAGCGCCAGCTGTCTGTACTGAAGGAGGCTAAAGTCAAACTGAGTGGTGGTAGCTGAGGATCACTCCCAACACGTCCTCTGAGTGTTAGCACAATATCTAATGAGATACGGTGGAAAAGATCTATCCATCCAACTATCAATCTATCCAACCATCCATCCATGTAGCTATTTATCCATCCAACCATCCATCCAACTATCAATCTATCCAACCATCCATCCATGTAGCTATTTATCCATCCAACCATCCGACCAACTATAAATCTATCCATCCACCAATCTATCCATCCAACTATCAATCCATCCAACCAACTATCAATCTATCCATCCAACTATAAATCCATCCAACCAACTATCAATCCATCCAACTATCAATCCATCCGACCAACTATAAATCAATCCATCCACCAATCTATCCATCCAGCTATCAATCCATCCAACCAACTATCAATCTATCCATCCAACTATCAATCCAACCAACCAACTATCATTCTATCCATCCAACTATCAATCCATCCAACTATCAATCCATCCAACCAACTATCAATCTATCCATCCATCAATATCCATCCAACCAACTATCAATCTATCCATCCATCAATCTATCCATCCAACCAACTATCAATCTATCATCCATCAATCTATCCATCCAACCATCCATCCTATCAATCCATCCAACCAACTACTGTATCAATATATCCATCCATCAATCTATTCATCCAACTATCAATCCATGTAGCTATTTATCCATCCAACCATCCATCCAACTATCAATCCATCCAACCAACTATCAATCTATCCATCCATCAATCTATCATCCAACCAACTATCAATCCATCCATCAATCTATCATCCAACCAACTATCAATCTATCCATCCATCAATCTATCCAACCAACTATCAATCTATCCATTCATCAATCTATTCATCCAACTATCAATCCATGTAGCTATTTATCCATCCAACCATCCATCCAAATATCAATCCATGTACAGTACTGTAGCTATTTATCCATCCAACCATCCATCCAACTATCAATCTATCCATCCATCAATCTATTCATCCAACTATCAATCCATGTAGCTATTTATCCATCCAACCATCCATCCAACTATCAATCCATCCAACCAACCATCAATCTATCCATCCATCAATCTATCCATCCAACCAACTATCAATCTAGCCATCCAACCAACTATCAATCTAGCCATCCATCAATCTATCCATGATCCAACCATCCATCCTATCAATCCATCCAACCAACTATCAATCTATCCATCCATCAATCTATTCATCCAACTATCAATCCTTGTAGCTATTTATCCATCCAAGCATCCATTCAACTATCAATCCATGTAGCTATTTATCCATCCAACCATCCATCCAACTATCAAACTATCCAACCATCCATCCATGTAGCTATTTATCCATCCAACTATCAATCATCCAACTATCCATCCTTGTAGCTATTTATCCATCCAACCATCTATTTATTCATCCAACTAACCATCCATCCAACTATCAATCCATCCAACCAACCAGCCAACTATCAATCTATTTATCCATCCATCCAACCATCCATCCATCTAGCTATTTATCCATCCAACCATCCATCAATCCAGCTATTTATCCATCCAACCATCCATCAATCTAGCTATTATCCATCCAACTATCAATTATTTGTCCATCCAACCGTCCATCAATCCAGCTATTTATCCATCCAACTATCAATTATTTATCCATCAAACCATCCATCCATCTAGCTATTTATCCATCCATCCATTTAGCCATCTAACCATCTATCCGCATCCATGAAATCAATGCAATGATTCATAAGATATTTTGCTAACAGTCTAACACACACACACTAACCCCCTTGTGGCACTGGGCGACATCAGTGGGACAGTCCATGATAGGAAAGAAACTTGTTAGGTGGTTCTGAGTCCACTTGGACAGTGGTCTGCATCGTGTCTCTTTGGTCCCTGTGCTGCAAGGTGGAACTAGCTTAGCATAAAACAGATTTTTATTGTTTTTTATAAGTACAACAGAAATTGATTTATCAGTGTTCCTGATATGTTTCTTATATATAATAATAATAATAATAATAATAATAATAATAATCATCATCATCATTTTATTTAAAAGCGCCTTTCAGGACACCCAAGGACACTTAACAAACCAATACAGTTCAACCATTATCAGCGACAAATTGAAATATAAAATACATAAAGATTTTAAAATGCAAAATAATAATAATACATTTAGTAAAGTTAGTGATAAGCTAGTCTAAAGAGATGTGTTTTCAGGGCTGTCTTGAACAGAGAAAGGGAGGTGGTGTTTCAAAGGTCTGGTGGTAGAGCGTTCCAGAGGTGAGGGGCAGAGCAGGTGAAGGCCCTGCTCCCCATGGTGGAGAGGCGGGCAGAGGGTACATGGAGATGTAGCGAAGAGGAGGATCTGAGAGAGCGTGATGGGATGGAGATTTGTAGGAGGTCAGATAGATAAGGAGGGGCAAGGTTGTGGATAGATTTGAACGTGAGAAGTAGAATTTTGAAGATGATGCGTGATTTAACCGGGAGCCAGTGGAGCTGCTGCAGGACAGGAGTGATGTGGTTATAGTAGGAGGTTTGAGTGATGACACGGGCAGCTGAGTTCTGGACCATCTGTAACTTGTGGAGAGATTTGTTGGGGAGGCCGTAGAGAAGGGAGTTGCAGTAATCGATACGGGAAGTCACAAGACTGTGCACCAGGATGGCTGTGGAGCGGGGCGTGAGAGAAGGACGGAGACGGTTAATATTACGGAGGTGGAAATAGGCAGACCGAGTAATATTGTTGATGTGTGAAGTGAAGGAGAGATATATATAGTCAAAGTCAAAGTCAACTTTATTGTCAGATCTGCAATATGTACTGTACAGGACATACACAGGACCGAAATTGCGTTTCTCTCAGTCCCTCGGTGCAACAGTAAACATCTAAACATTGAAACACTGAAACATATAATAATAGACATAAGCATAAAATAGTAAAACTAACACTGTCCTGAGTTTTTGCATAGTGGTATAAGAGTATGAAAATTTACACCAACTCTAAAACTAAAACTAAAACATTAAACATTTAATGAACATAATACTGTCCTGAGTTTTTGCATACTAGTATAAAAAAAGAGTATAAAAAGTATAACTAAAATAAACTAAA